>JAKTWD010000527.1:0-112352 GCA_030581935.1 Metschnikowia corniflorae | reverse complement strand
CTTTGGTGTGTCACGTGATCGAAGAGATTGGATACTTCAACGCAGCCGGACCGGTCTTGGTCACAGATTTTTACGATTTCCGCAAATTCGCCCCCGATCTATCAAAGAAAAGGCGCACCCACGGTGCGGTGGCTCAATCGAACGAGGCCAAGCTCGTGGAATATGACGGGACATCCGATGGAACGCTTGCGGTTCGAGGCTATAATATGGGAAAAGCAAAAACTGCCATGGAGGGTGTTGGCGAATCTTTGGTGTTGCCTGACGAAGATGGTTTTTATAAACTCCCGGTATTTGCACGCTGGGGCCTCGACGGCTGTCTATATGTCATGCAAAAGTAAGGGTGACGAAATCCGGTAGAGTTTGTCAAAGATCAGTGAAGATTGAAAAACGACCTCTCAGAAAAGGCATAGGCCTGGTGTTGTATTATGAAAGAATCGATCCGGACGTCCAGCACCAATTCTTTAATTTCTCCAAACGCAGGTCAATCAAAGTTTCTAACTCTCAAGCCACATGAGATTTCGTGATTTTTGACAGAAGCTTTAATGAGTATCCTACCTTTGTGTGTTTAAGTGGGATGGAGGTTCTTCAACCCATGTTGTGAAGGACAAGTCCGTCTTATGTAACTATCGCCCCGATGCTACTTGTTACTCCGTTGCAGCATATGGCGGAAAGACACTTGAAGGAGCAGGTGATATGAAAATCCATTTGGAGGATGGTTCAGTTGGAATTCTCAGAGGTTTGTTTCATGAAGACGAATTGAATGCTAATTTGTTGAATACAAATTTGTTCACACCATTTTATCATGGAGTTGTGGATGGCAAGTTGATTTGTTTTGACACTGGGAAAACCATTGGATACATGCGAAATGGAGCTCCGGAGGTGAGAGTGGAGGTACTTGATTTTGATGATCATGTTAAACCCACATTACCGGAGAGACTTGTGATGCCAACATTCCATCTGTCAAGGTCTAATCAGCCTGTAGCACAGTTGAGTGTTGTCAATGATGTTCGAGCTGATTCTACTAAGTTGATGATGGAGACTTTGGAAACGAGGAAGCCTCCTAGTGTTTATGCTAAGTCAGTTCAGCCTTGGATCAAGGACAGAGACGTTGGAGACAGGGAAGACTCCCGCTGTTTATGACGAGTCAGAGACTTCGGAAACAGGAGAGACTTCGGCTGTTTATGATGAGTCGGTAGTGCCTGGATCAAGGCTGGAGACTTTGGAAACGGAGAAGGCTCCTAGTGTTTATGCTGAGTCGGGTCCATCTGGATCTACAACTCTTGGTGCTCCTGGCAAGCGCAAGATGCGCAAGGAGCGGGTAGATCACTCGAAGGAGGCAAGGCGTGATGGAAACAAACCAGTTCTTATCTCTCAGGGAAGGGGTGATACCAGTGTTCGGAAGCCGAGGCGTACTAGACAAGTCGCCAGTACGAATAGGTTGACTGGTCACCCTGAGGTTGTCATGTGTACGACTGATGGTGACACTGATATCTTTGTGGGAGAGATGAAGGACAGGTTGCATGCCTCACCTGAAAATGTTTTTGAAGGTTGCAAGTAGTCTGCGTTATCATTTCAGCGTTTACTGTCAAGCCACCATAGTTTCCAACTTTGATCTCCAACTCACCGGGGAACCTCCATACATCACAATGGAACCACTTCGAGACTCACACTCAGGCTGTCACTAAATTGCACCCAGCTTCACAACGGAACACTGAGTTCACAGTGGACCCACGATAAAACATAATACCATGCTCCACAGAACCGCAAAAAATAACGTAACACAAACCTGGCAGCCTTCAAGTGTTTAATTTTTGGTTCGATAAGATATCTCAAGAGCATCAGTACATTGACCCCCATATCAAATCGCACAACATACAGATCAGGTATAATGTCGTCAAAACATGACCTCTGTAACACATAGAATTCTGCGGCGACTCTCACCGACTGAGACACAGCTGCGCGAGCAGCAGCAACGATTCTATTCCTGAACATCCTCAGCACTCAAAGGCGCCTCAGCGTCTATCGATTCGGCTTCTAAATTATCTACACTGTCGGATCCTGCAGGTAGACTATCAGTGGCTGTCTCTGGTGTTCCGTTTTTTGTGCCATCGCCTTTATAAAAAGTTGCCCAGAGCCTACTGGCGTCTTGAAAGCCAGTTCCAACTTCTATCGCGTCTTTCAATGATCTATTCAAGGTTTCAAGATTATACACTACCGAGTCCATGGCAACGGTGATTTCCTGCACAAGCTGGTCCCGCTGCTTCTCGAAAGAAGATACAGTGGGTGCGGCGTCCGGATCTTTATTTGCCATTATTATGGTCTAGCTTAATGTTTCCTGAGTATATATTATAAGCCTTGAATGCTGTCATAGTTATGGTAATGCGCTGCGAAATCGAAACGCGTCTGGAACACCCGTGCACCACGAATCCCGCTGGTATAAAAGCGCCGAGATCATTCAGGACATCTCCCCTTCTTCATCAATATCCGGGATATTACACTGAGCGGCCGTGTCGGATTCGTCCACCATATCGGGCGCACTCAAAAAGCCCGTGAAAGAAATTGAAGTGGATGGTAAATCGTCGGTACTTTGATAAAGTATGGGCACTACGATCGCTCCCACACTCTAATGCGAATGTAAGCATGAGTCTATGAGTCTGAAAGAGAGAATAATGTGATCATGTGTAGGAGAATAGTTTGGTCGGAGTATTTGTAAAAGGCGGTATGAAGTGAGAATGTGTTGAAATTGCGTGTTCTCGACATTTTCTGCTGTTTTCTGCGGTGATAGAAGCAACACACTTTCTCGCACCTATCAGGCTCTTATCAAGAGGCTCTATTAAGCCTTTTGCTTTTATCCAAACTTGAGTGAGAACAACGAGAATGGCAGAACTCACCAGAATGCGTAGATGAAATGATGGTATTATCTGTGTTTTCCCTGGCTATTTGAGATAAATTGAAATAATATCTGAAATACCCAGGTATTTCGGATAAAAAAGGTTTTAAAAGTTATTTGGGACGTCCAAGCAAAATCTCAGATACTCAGATAATTTGAGATAATTTGAGACATTTCTAACGAATTCTTGAAGACTTGAACCGCCACTACCACCGGCAAACACAACTAAATCCTTTGCAAAGGCGAGTCTGATGCGAGGGAAAAAGCGTGACCAACTCACCTTTGTCACAGACCACGCGCTTCACGACGCCTTAGAGTTATAAAGCGGGCTGCTGAAGCTTATTTAAGGCATCTTTACGAAACGGAGCTCAAAGAGGAAGGTAGTTTGTCAGAGAAACAACGGGAGAAAATAAATTTCAATCAAGGATATCAACAAAGGCGAGTGTGAGGTTTTTTAAGACGTGTGTCAGACTGGTAATGACGATGACTGTGACGGCGACAGCGAACTTCGAAAGTATTTCTCGGAAGAATAGGCGGAACTCACTGAGGCTATTGATGTTTACTATAGGCGCCAAGAGGCCTCGTTCCCCACGATCCTTCGGATGGTCAATGAAAATTTGTCCATGATGGCGATGTATTCGCTCTCGGAATCTCTAGTTTCTCGAGTGAAGAGCATTGGCACGGACACGCGAAACCGACTTCAACCGTACACAATCAAAATGTTGGCTTTTTTGAAGGCAAGAGGCATTATTCGAGACGAGGAAAGTGTCTTTTTTGACTCGGCGCCATACTCTAATGACCAAAAGTCCAATTCATGATCACGCGAAAATTCTTGACATCGACCCCGAGCAATATTCGAGTGGTATGGGCGATCTGCAGTCTAACGATGTCGTCAACTCACATGACGTGGATAGTGGGAGGAAAAGAAAGCGATTTGATGCCCGAACAGAGCAACTCTTACTGGCTATGAGCGAAACGGAGTGGCTGACAACAGTGATTTGCAGAAACGAACAGGATAGGAGGATATTTGTGCCAGTCGTACGCAGAGCCTGGAAGAAGAGAGCGAAGCAGGGTGTTTGTATGCTACACACGATTTACCAGATTTTAGCGCTACAGCTTTCAGCGATGCAGAGACTATGGCTTCCTGGGATAATCCAGAGCTAAGCGATGCAGAGTTGAGCGGTGCAGACACTCTACTTTCGAGACATGGTCTAGAGTTGATCGAGTTGATCGAGTTGGGGATTATTGATTCCAGGCTCAAGGAAGTTCCCGATATAGACGGCGTACTGGGGAACGTCTCCGATTTCAAGTGAGGACGAAGAGATCGACTAAAGTAGTTTCTAAACAACATATGATTGAATTTGATTGCAAAGGGTTAGATCTTCAAAAGTTTGTAACGAAATGGTAGCTGATCAGGTGTTTTTGGGCGGAGACAAAGCGTAGTCGTACCACACAAGGGGTTCCATACTTTTTGAAAAACATTGTAAGCCGGAATTTGCCAAATCTCAAATATCTGGATATCTGAGATAAAGAACGTAATTCACTAGCTTTCGCACCAAACTGGCATTTGGGCCGGCAACAACAAACGCGTCTCAAAAAAAAACATTTTTTTTTGAACACCTCCAATGCCACCACAACTGGTCGAATCAACTCCAGCTTTGTTAGATGATGAAACTTGAATCTGATTTGCCCTAGGATCTTTGAAATAGGGTGATATCATGTCAGTTCGGGAAGCGGCACGCGTTCTCAATGTGTCCCGCAGCACTCTTCAACGGAGGAGGAGAGGTTCAAGAAATCACGTCGAAGCAGCCGAAGACCAAACAACAAAGACTGAACAGAAAAGTTTAGTCAAATGGAGCCTCACTATGAACTTTCGCGGTCTCGCCCCGGAAGTCAATGCTGTTCGCAAAACGGCAGATTACTTGCTCGTGTCGTGCGGGACGGAACAAAATTTGAAAGTCGGTGCCAATTGTGTTTCCAGATGTATGAAAAGACACCCAAATCTCGACACAAAGTACTCGAGACCTTTTGATTATTGACGGGCAAAGTGCCAAGACCCAAGGGTGCTAAAAGGTTGGTTTGATCATGCGCAGAACCCGACGCTTACTAGTGTGAACGAGTCATGCGGTTTGTACAATGTGGACGAGGCAGGCTTTCCGATGGGTGTAAATGCGGCAAGGAGAATTGTATCAGGGTCTGAAATACGGGGGAAAAGACGCTTAATTCAGAACGGAATTCGAGAGTGGGTGACTGGAATTGAGTGTATTAATTCCACGGGTCTGTTTTCGCACCCATTTATCCTTTTTAGAGGTAAGCAAATTTGCGAGTCTTGGTATGCTGAGCTTGAGAGAGACTGACGCTTGGGAGTAAGTGCGAACGGTTGGATTTCCAATGATATTGCTATCCGGTGGCTTGAATAGGTTTTCATCCCTCGGGCAGAGTCTACAACGATATGCATTTATGGATTTTGATACTTGACGGATTTGACACCAGAGTTTGACAAAATCTGCAACGAAAATACAATAATTGCTCTATACATGCCGCTTCCCACATGTCATTTGTTGCAACCTCTTGATCTTTACTGTTTTGGGCAGTCAAAGACAAAATATTACCAGTTGGCCGGAGAAGTGGGTTTGATGTGCTCGCGGGTGGCAGTGCGCGCATCAACGAAGATGACAAATGGACTATACAAACTTGCTCGGGTAGAAGCTTTCACTGCTCGAAATGTTAGGAGCAGCTTCGAAATTGCCGGTTTAATACCATTAAATCCTCAGCGGGTGTTATCGTAGATCAACATCGGGGTAAGAAACGAGGTGTCTCCAGAAAGTCATCTGACGCCACGTAGATCTTCTATTCTTGCTGACGATTCGAGTATGCCTTCAAAACACAGTTGTTTGATGAGCATTGCTTCCTCGCAATACAAATTACTAGATAATTGTCCTAAAGATGTGTCTGGTCCGTTGAAAGCCTCTTTTGACAAACTTTTAAACTACGCGCTTTCACAGGGGCATTCGTTTGCGATAATGGCCAAATAATTCAGCGATTTTCTCGTCACTCATGCCAGGCAGAACAAAAAACGCAATAGACCGAAAAAGCGTCTAGCCAACGCTAGTGACCTGTCTAATGAGGAATTCAACGAACACGACTCCAGCTCTCGGGGGAATTTTAATCCTTTTTTGGAAAATTCCGTGGACTCAGAAGATAAAATTTCACAGCCACAAAAAAAACGTAAACCACTAATGGAATTTGCAGAACTTAGGGCATCGTGGACAGGCATGTCCAAATAAAGCTCAATGATATATTTTTACGTTTTAGCCTATGTTTAGCGTTTATATTCGAAGTCATAGATATCATATGTTTACAAGATTCAGTCGGTGACCCAAATGCCAGTTTGGTGCGAAAGCTAATGAAGTACGTTACTATCTCAAATATCTCAACTTTCATCGATTAATTGATTAATTTTAAACACGCAAATATCTATTGCTGTTCAGACCCGGTTCCTGTATTTTTGTGGTTCGTATCCATTTGCCTTGTGGTGCATGGCACAATTCTCAAAGGTATTTCAAAAATTGGTGCCTCACCTCACTCACCTCATACTAGAGCTTTTTGCCCAAGCACAACGAGACAGAACAAGGTGGTGTTTTCACACCGGCGGTGCCTTTCAAACTGCACCGGCGAACATAATCTTTCTTCTCGTCGAACTTGTTAAATAAACAGGATTTGCTGTTTTGGACACATTTATATTTGTTTTGATCGCTGGATGCTGAGCCTGCAGAAACCAATGATGAGGCCGACGAGGCCGACTTTTTCTTGAAGAAAAGAGTCATGTCAGATAAAAATGCTGTCGTGAATAGATCTGTAAAGCAGTTTGATTCGCAACTGCTCTCTTGATATTGTATCGGGGTTTGGTGCTTCACCAATATATGTGTCTTACCGTCTTGGTGAGGGTTAGAGAACCATACTCAACACTAACACTCAGCACAATATTCAATGAAATAAAATGATAACAAATATGGTGAAGTAACCGCGAGGTGAACTTGGAAGAAGAACACGGGAACTCGACGAGGAAAAATTAAATTATACTTTTCAGGGGCAGGGAGGGACCGACGTGTATTTATCTCAAACTACCTTCGTCCTGGATCCTCTTTTTTTTGTCTCGTTTGTCTCGTTTTTTTTTTTTTTTTTTTCGCTGCTGTTTTTTGCTGCTCTTTTCTCACACTCACGCACCTTTTCCCTTACCGGGAAGTCCAGGGCCTGTTGTATTTATTTCTGTAGCGCACTGAGGGCACTGAGGGCACTGAGGGCACTGAGGAGGCAACATCCGGCACTATGCACTCGCGACAGAAGCAACAACACCGACAACAATAGAGAATGCCACTACGATTGGGGTCAGGCCAGTTCCCACATGAGGACAATAATTTTTTTTACGTCAGTGACTCACCCATACACGCTCGAAGCTCTAGTGAGAAATTATCAATTCATTCAAGCGAAAGCCCAAAAGCAAGCCAAATGTGCTGCGTCTTGTGTGGAGCCGATTACGAGTAATACGAGCGAAACTGCCCTGATTTCCCCAGAGCCGGTAAGCTTTGGATGGGGCAGGTGCGGATTTCGGTGTACCGGTTTCAGCTGAACGCGTCGAGGTGAATAAATCCCGCAAGCCTGCATGCGCCCACATTACCCGATGCACACTATGCACACTATGCGGGATTTTTTTCTTTTTGCCTTGTTGGGCACTAGCGTCATGTGCATCCGCAAGCATCAGGAGGTCCGCCGCCTGCATATGCCGCACTAAAGTGCAGGATTTTCACCAGAGCCCGGAAAAGCTTATTCGCAAGTGCGTTTAATTGCATGCTATTGCATACAAATTACAGGCTGACTCTGGCGACTCTGGCAGCTGCCTATCAGGGTAGATATGAGGTATCGTATTGTTGAAGGTGAAACATTGGGTGAAACAATGGGTGACACTAAGGGGTGATAGGGGTATTGTGGCGATTCACGGTCATTTGTCTGTGCTTGGTCGCGGTCATGAACGGAATTTGCTTCCGGAATCGCCACTCACAACCTGAAATTCCCTTCGCACCTCATTATCGACATAATGTTGATCTGTGGGGTGCGTCATGACTCAGCCTTGGTTTTTGGTAATGCTTCCATTGTATGGTCACTGCAGCATTCGCCTCTGTGGAGTATTGACGTGACCGCGTGGTGTAGATTTTGTTCGAAATCGATGACTCGCATAGCCCAGATCTTCCTTCGGAAACATTGCTGGTGCTCACCATGGACCCCCTGACAACAGACGTGAGGTTTTGATAGTGAGTCAAAGATTGTGACCATTCTCTGGACTTGAGTTTGTGACTGACGGGGCAATTTTAATCAACCTGATGGCTGGTGGGACTATCGACACGATACCATAGCTGTTGCAAGCGGAACTAGTATGAGTAGTGGTCCCATGCCATTAGAGTAGCAACTCTGCTGTTACCCGTAGAACCTCTTGGAATGTCTTACCCTTCTTGCCCCACTTGTATGAATCAGACCAGCTCCAGCCATGTCATCGAGACACATGCATATATACCTAGTTTGCGAGAAAAGGGCACACTTTCACCTCAAACAACCATTGCATAGACAGGCCTTACCATTTGTGTGACCACGGAGCACTGCTTGGATGTACGAGTAGTCATCTGTGACCTCATCAGCTTTGCGTCGTAGACGTCGTTAACGACAATTTACGATGGCAGACCCATCACGATCGTAAACATCGCAAATATTTACAATATTTTATCGTTTACGAAAAGATCGTGAGGATTTACGATAAAATTTGTATGCTTTGAGTTGTCCGTCTTTTCCACAATTTTCAACACGGACAACCAAAGCAATTTTTAAAGCCTCTCTGAATCTATATATGATAACCATGATTTGTACACGACGATTGTTTATTTTAACAGTTTTTCTAACATTTGATTTTGATATGATCACCTGCTTACTTTCGCCTAAAAGAGCTCTTCTTTCAGCACTTCTTTCGCTCCACCCAGCGCTTCATCCAGGTCATCCCCCGGGTTTTCTTCCATGTCTTCCATCTCTCCTAAAATCTTCTCATAGCCGACAAAATAAGCCCGATACTTGAGGAACACTAACATCTTTGTTCTACGTGCCAGCAATTCCTTTCTTTTTTTTGTTAGCACATCGCCCATTTGTGAAAATAATGCTACAGAAGGCACAGACATGGCTGGAATTGTTAGAAAGTCTTTGGCCATCTTAGATTGAACAGGAAAATCTTTTCCTCGAGCTCGGTAAATGTTGTTGGGTTGTTTAACTCTCAATTCTCTTTATGACTCTTAATAGGAAGTAAGTTCGCCATACTCATCGTCAAAAGGCCATTTCACCGTCAAAATTCTCGTCTTCAAGAACCCAGCCGGAGCTATCACGCTTAGCAATAAGTTGAATCTGAGGCTCGTTCTGTGCTTCTCAAAGATTCCGATTCTTTTCCAGACTGTTTGTATAGCGTAAGTAAACAATCTGCAAATGATTTTCAATCTCCGAAATGATATCCCCTGCAAAATTCATTTGTTCGAAAAACTTGAGCTTGAGTCTGGGGTCATGTCCCCAAGATCTTTTTCATAAATGGGAAAGTATTCATGAAGCTTTGTGTAAAACCCTCGAGTCCTCGAGCAAGATACGGTTTTGAGTGTTTGAGTAGTTCCGTGTTCAAACCTCTCAGGTTCTCGAGAAGATTATGAACGTAGGGATTGTCAAGCTGATAGACTCTTTGCAAGCTTGTAGATAAAGGGTTGGGGCTCCGAACATTTTCAAAATGCGGTACAAATTCCCTAAGTATTCCACTCGAGTTTGCTAATTTCGAAACTTTCGAGACCAAAATGCTTTTGGTCTTTCCTATCGAAGCGCCCAAATTGTGCCAATACAAAGAACCCCTCTGAAACATTTTGAAGGTCGAAAGCCAGCGAGTATCATTCTCCAATATCAAAGTCTCCCGGCCTTTTCGCTTTGTGTCTTGCAATCTTCGTATCTCGGCCTAGTGTTCAAACGTTGTCAGAAGAAACGATTTATTGCGAACGCCTTTTCAAGCCTTCGAATGAGATTGGGAAGTGATTTCATTCGATTTGAAAATTTCTTTAAAAAGCGAGATGTTTCATCGATTTCCCGATTGCTCTCAACAAACGCTCTAGAATCCTTCTTCTTGAAAAACTTGTGATGCAAAATAAGTTTGTGGAATTCAATATGTGACCGGCGCAACGTATATTTCCAAATTTGACGTCCTCAGATTTGAATTGGTCAAGTCGAACGCTCAGTGCCGAGGCATTCTCTCTCGTAACAGATACAATACGACTTTACAAAGCAAAACCTTTGATAACGTCCTGGCAAACGATGACACAAAGTTCTCTTGTTATGAATTCACTTCGAGCACCTCACACACAACTACATAATCCCAGAGTGCAACGGAATTACCGAGTAAGTTCAATGTGATCCCCCAAAACTTGTTTCGATCACTGGGTCTTCACTGATCAAGTGTAAGAGCGAACTGGCCCTGCTTCATAGCAAGCGGCTTTCTCAAGGCATCCACTTCTGTATAGTTCATTTCCTCGAGTGTCTTGGTGATCAGCGAACGCGAAATAACCTTTTGTAGTCCCAAAAGTCCATGCTTTTAGTATCTCTGCTTTCTATGCAACCACCCAATCAGAGCCAGCCTGATACACATTGTGCACACCTTGTACTCTGCCGAAAAATGTTAAGTTTTTCGTAAATTTTACGATTTTATTACTAACGAAGGGCTGTCGTTATCGTAGCTACAATTACGAAAAGTCGTTAACGTTGTCGAAATTTACGATGGATTAACGATGCGGCTCAACACTCAAACTCATGCACCGCAGCTTAAATGAAATCTTTCTTCTCCTCTGATTTGGACCAACATGAACCCTTGGGACAATTTGCGGAAATTCGATTCACTCGATTGCTCCTTGACCCTGATTTCAGCGTTCATCATCAATTTCATGAAATCCAGGAGAAGCGTCGCAGCCAAAACTGCAGTTTGGTACCCGGCCTGGGTCTCTGCCCCGGGTATTACTTAGGTGTGCACGGTCACAAAGCGTAAGGGGGCTTCAGCGTCAATCCAACTCCGAGCTTCTTGTTTTGAATAAGAGTACAATGAGAGTCACATTCACTAACTTTTCTGATTCTAATCGCTAAATCCGCTATCCATTCGTGAGTCCTAGTAAAGCTGGGTTCTTGTAGCGTAGATGGTACGGTCTACATATAGCCAATCTTACGGTGAGCAAAAGTGAATTCACGTGGTATCAGCCTTTCTCTGTGTTGAAAGGTATAATGATTTTTGGCCCTTCCGACTAGAACGGAGAACTTGGTGATCAGAGAGGATTTTGGCTTGTGAGTTAATCTTAGGTTAATCCTCTTCACTAGAGTACCAGAATGGCAAGCATATTACCTGTAACATACCGCTAGTATTTTGGTTATAAATAGCCGAGCGAGTGCTAAACATTCACAAAACCAAATCTTATCACCTCGAGGACACATAGTACCACCAAAATGGTATATCTTGGGAAAGAGCCGGATGCAGTCTCACTGACTACCAGGCTACCAGCCATACCCGTCATTATTCCGTAAGCCAAGGCAGAGCAAGCCAAGGCAGAGCTTGAATAAAAAATCACTCCATAAAACTCACATATCAGCATTTCGTCACAACACAGCTCTCAAAAAAAACGACTTCCATCACCATTTGCATAAATCCTGTACATGAGCGCATCTCCACAAATCAACTACCTGCTTCTTCTACCACCCTTTAATGTCTGAGAGAAAGGCTATCAACAAGTATTATCCTCCCGATTGGGACCCGTCTCAAGTACCCAAGAAGAAGAAGAACACAAATGCAAATGCAGAAAAGGTGCGACTTATGGTGCCCTTCTCCATGAAGTGCCTACAGTGCCTGGAGTACATATCTGCTAGAAGAAAGTTCAACGCCCGAAAGGAGGTCACTAGCGAGAAGTACATGGGCATCAAAATCATCAGGTTTCATATCAAATGCCCTCGGTGCAATCACTCGTTGCTGTTCCAGACGGACCCGAAAACTGCCGGGTTTATTCCTGTAGCGGGTTGTGCCAGGAATTATGAGTCTATGAATGCCTCTGAACCGGTAAAACCACTCGAAACGGAGGACGAAATTTTCGAGAGGCTAGAACGGCAGGAGAAGGAGAACCAGCAGTTCCAGGAGCAGCAACAAAAACGGAAAAACAACCCTTTTTGGCAGAAACAGACCCAGGACCTCTCCAAAGATGTGATGTCCAATCTAGAGGACAAGTTGATTGAGCAAAAACGGGAGCAGGAGATCCATGATCACTTGGTGTACCTCCAGGCTAAATCTGCGAAAATGCAGCAGTCTGGAGGCGAAGATCTGCTTATTGACCAAGCTATCAATCTAGCCAAACTGAGTAAACGAGACCATGAAGAAGATATCGAATCGCTAGCAAAAAGGAAGAAAGCACCACCTGAGCCGACACCCCGGCCGACTGTCCCAGCTAGTTTTACCGTCAAAAAGGCTGCACTCAAGAAAAAGACTTTATCTGAACAGACCGCTACTAAAGGTTTGGCATCGGAAAACTCCTCCGGCAGCCGACCGGGAAGTGCAGCTGGGGCCCTGGTTTTTGGAGGATATGGGTCTTCAGATGAAGACTGATTCGAGGTTGAAACTGTAACGGTTGTACTGTGAGTTCTTGCACTCCGCGCGTGAACATTTGCTTCACAACAAGAGCGCATGTCCTCGCAAGTGTGACTTTATCCATTGCCTGATTTCAACTAAGTTTGGGGTCAGAAGATGATTTGGGCCAGCTTGCAGAGCTGACAATGGGATTTCTGCCTGGGAAGTCTCAGGTGAGAAAGTTGGGCGGAGCGTCGCCATGTTTGTGAATGATGTAGGCGACATTAATAGAACTTTGGCGATGAAACCCCATAGGAACATCATCTGGTATCTGAAACCTCAGTTCCGTCGTTATTACATGATCCTGTTCTTGAGGAAACTCGATGACGTTGTTCACCAGAAACTTCTGCAGCTAAATTGAGCATCTGAAGCATTGACACCTGTCACCACCAAGAAGCTCGAGATCTGCCACTTCAGCAATGATCAGTCCCTTGGCAGCAAAATTCGCCATCAGCAACAACATTTTATGACCATCATGTAAACGATCAAATGTTCCTCCGACATCTGCTCCGCTCACAGCTTTGAACTCAGGCCCCTCGACTCGGGTTTAGTACTCGTCCCTTTATAGATTGCCGAATATGTCCAAAGTGCCATTTTTCAGCTACTGGGAGTCAGAAGTGTGACTAAGCCAGATTTCACAAGAGACGGACTTGTCACACATGAGGCGACAATTCTTATCCGGAAACCTCCAAATTTATGTCGTAACACCTCTCCCATTCGAGTTGTAAGCATGTATCACCCCGTCTCACGAAAGAAACAATACCGAGTTCACCGCCGTATAACGCCGATAGTGGATGACTTGCCCAAGTCTGGTCCTTGATGTTCAAATAAACGCAATGAACTGATACACCGCGAGGACTTCGGACTTCTCACGCTGATCTTGAAGAATCAAAAGGTCATTGTCGACGACCAAGGAGATTTGCCCATCCAAACAATGAAACCAATAGGCAGCAAATCGAAGAACACCAGAAGTCGTTTGAAAGTTCCATGCCAAGGAGGTATACAAAACTTCCCTAATTGGATACCTCACACAACGTGATCAACAAAGAACCTCTCCGGTTTGTACGGATGAGCCTCCATGCATTACGTGTACGTAAAGTTGTTGAGAGTGATCACCTCCGTTTCAGGAACCGGAACAGTCTGGTGGTACCTGTCCTTGATTTCCAGAAGCCTGTCAATAAGCGGTGCCACGGTCTTGGATTCGATGTCCTTGCGACACAACAAAGCCCCGCGCACAAACTCGACAGAGCAGTCATAGTATGTCTCGAGAATCTCGTGCTCCCAGATCTCCGGCACTTCTTGAGCAACGTTCTCACAGGTGGCCAACGCAATCAAGAACTCCAATGCGCTCAAGCTCTTCACCAAATACAACACGTCCTTGCGCGAGAACAATTGGTCTAGGCCCTCGTAGATCAAACCGATATCTCTGTTGACCGCCGCCGCAAAGGACTTGTGTTTTTTGACTGCGGTCGGGTCGATCTTTTTCCCATCCGCATGCAAGATATTCTGGAACCCGATGCGGAGATACGCCGTCATCAACGAGTCCAACGCGATCGAGCACGTGATGCTGTACATCTCGTACGTGGAGAAGTCCTTCAAGTCCAACAAGTACTCCTCGAGAGTCTTCACGATTTTCTGCGCCATGTTGGGTTCGCCCGACGCGAGGTTCTTCTCGTTGTCGTACCACTCGCTGGTAAATACCGTTGAAAGCGCCGGCGTCAAGTCGTTGATCATGAGGTCGACTAGAGCGCGGATCACCATCCCGTTCAACTCGCTTCCGGGAAAATCCGTGTTATCGAACGCCTCTCGAATCCGTGCCTGATAGTTTGCGTGAACCTTGGACTCGTACTTCGGCAAGAACTTTGCCTCCAACGTGTCGTGGTTGATTTCATAGGTGTTGCCAAGCGCGGCAAGGTACTCCCACAACCCTGGTTTGGTGATACTATTGCGCTCGTCCTCGGTCATGTTGTCCACGTCATAAGCCGGCTGTGGAATCGAGGGCTGGATCCGCAAAAGCCTTCTTGTTTTGGAACCCTTGATCAAATGATGGTCGTTGTTGTAGATGGACATGTACTTGGCCACCTCCTCCTCGATGAGCCGCATGTACGCGTCTACCCTTTTGATGTAACACACCGACCAGTTTTCAATCACACTAACAAGCACTTTTCCGTACCCGGAATCGGCGGCCGCATCAGCCTGCTCCTTGAGCATACTCAAAGTTGTTTTGAAATCAGGAAGGACGTATACTTCTGCAGTGACCTCGTTGTAGACCGGATGGTCGAACTCGTCTGTATCCTCGATTGTTTGCTGAAGCGTGTATATATCAGGCAGCTGGTCACGGTTCACAAACACGTCTGCTTCCTGTCTGATGAGCTCCTCGTTCCATTCCGTCATCTTGGAGAGGATCACCTTCAGGTAGTCGGCCAACACCGTCTCTTTTAGCTCGTCGCCCAAAATGGACTTGATCGGCGCCTTTTTGGCCTTTTCCGCCCCGTAGAGCGACACGATGAACGAGCTGTAGTGCGTGTCGTACATGAGGATTCGCATCAAGTCTTCTGCCGGCGGATTTGCCTGGATGATATCCATGGTGAAGTTGTGGAGGAGATTGTAGTACGCGGCAAACATGAAGTCGGCGACTTTCCACTCTTTTGGGAAGAGCAGTGCAAACGTGCGCTCTATAAAAATCAATTCATCTTCGAGCCACTCGAGATTGTCATACACCAACAACCGGTCTTTCTCGAAATGGTCCACGCACTTATTGAAAGTATCCGCCAAGCTTTCCTCGAGCTTATCGAAGAAAAACCGCTTGTAGTGCCGTGGGCTCGCTCTATACTGCGAATAGTCTGCCGTTTTCAAAGACTCGGCGTCTACCAACCCTAGATTCTGCTTGAGCTCGAGTTTTTGGTCCTCGGTTGCCTCAAAATCGATAATTCGAACGAGCCGGTGCACCATCTCTGTGTTTCCCTCTTTGACAGCCTCAGTTATACTGATTATAACCTCTTGAAGCAAGTTCTCGAAATCCTTCACCATCTTCCGTGTGGGCGCAATAATTTTACGCACGATCGACTGGGTATCATCGGATAACGTCTGAGACTCGGCCTCTAGATACTCCAGAAAGTTGCGTGCTTGCGTCACGTTGAAGTGGATCCTATATATCATCAGAAGCGGGTACTCAATGCTTTCACTCACCGCATTGAACTCGGTCTCGATCATGTCCATTATGTGGTTCGCGTACTGCTTGAAGTTGGCAATGTCAGTATAAAGATTTTGCACCTGCATCATTGTTTGGTACACGCTGGCCAGATTCCGCAAGGTATCGTACTCCCTAGTGTTTGAAATCGTGGACTCGTGCATGGTATTGAATTGATCGACATTGGCCTTGAGATTGTTGAGTTTACTCGCCGACGTTTTGAGCATCTCAAGGTTCGACACCACCGAGTCGATTTGCTCCTGCGTGGTGTTTTGGAGCTTCACGTCAATCGACGTTTTTTCCTTCACAAACTGCTGGCGTAGCAGCTCGATTTTCTGTAGATCGTCTTCGACTTTGATCAAGCTCGAGATCCGCGAGAGCGCTGCCTCGTTCATTTTTTTAGTATCGAAGTTGTTTCAAATATGGAGATTGGGCTAACTATATGGCGCAATGAGTCTAAACGCCTTTTGTACCAGAGTACAGATGCTCTTGTGGAAGTACAATCGAGGTTTGTACTTAGATCTCCTTATGCACATCACGTGACATAGTGCTCTATGTGACGCGGGCCGATCCCGATCATGATTCATCAATATTGATAGGACCTGAGTTTGTGTTGATAGTAGTATAAAATAGATCATGGTACTTTTGCTTTTCATTTCTTGGGGTCTCCCCAAAATTTCTCCAAAATTATTCGGAGAATCGGATGTTTTACTTTCACGTATACTCAACACCCCAAACTGCGTATGATCATGACGCTCATAACTCAAAAGATATACAGTAAAACCTCGACAAGTGAATACATTAAAAACGCGCATTTTTTCACTTATCGAGGATACAGTAGGACTTGGATATGCCAGACCTAATTATAATCGTCGTTTTGTACTCCTTATCCAATAAAGAAGTTAGTTCCGGTATATAGACCTGTTTTCTTGTATATAGTAGCTTTGTCCTGCATGTCTGGCCGCGAAAGCTATACACCACTATTATGGGGATGTTCATTAGAAGATTTGAAGTATTCACATCAAAGAGCGAGGAACTTAGTCATGTTTAATATTTGAGCTGTTTACAAAATTTTTTCACTTCAATGACCGCCTATTTATCTCTTTTTGAGCCTCCTTTTATATCATTGGCTACGGACTCTGCTCTTGTTCATTATTCGCGCATCACTCATGAGAATCCGAGCAGCATTGCGGGTAAAACACGGCTTCGCGACCGGAGGCAAGGGGTAAGGTTTTAATGCATTTTTGCAACAATCTCACAAAGTTTTGGGTCTTGACCATGCCGATTTCGCCTTCAGAAGAGCCTTTTTTTTTAAGCGGGATTTCTGAAAAAATTGTCTTTCTTAACCAATAGAGAGAATCGCGCCTTATCCAAGTTTTTTTTCCCATAGTAAGATTCCTTAACTATGTTTTTTTTTCGTGCGGCTTTCCGTTCCGTTCCTACGCGAAATCCTGTTTACAAAGCGTCCGGCTTTCCCAAGTTTGACTGTATTCACTTATAGAAAAAATGGGTGGTTTTCTTGTTGAGGTGAATTCCTGAAAGTGTTTGAAATTATGAAACTTAGTGGGTATACTATGATAGAGAATTTTTAGACAGTCATACCTATATAAATAAAAATTTATAATTCCAGTTTTCTGACCAAGAATTTGCTCTCTAAAAAATGGAACAAATTAAGTAAATGCGCATTAAATTTTGTAGACTGGTTAGTTTTAGCCAGTAAATATAAATCACAAATTTTTTTGTACAAGTTCTTTGGTATTGGCTTAAATGTCAACTAAAAAAATGCCAAGTATGTACTGCCTTTGAGTGCTTTGTTTTGCGTAACATTTTTTTCATAGCTCTGGGTATCTGTGGTGAGCTCCCGCAATTATTTACACGTAAATTTGTGCACTTATCGAGTTATCATTTAGCGCGTTTTTCACTTATCGAGGTTTTACTGTAGAGAGCTGAACGCAAAACGCCCATATTGTAATATGATCTCTTTGTACTCAGATTACAGAAAAAGAGGAATCTCAGACCGTCTTATGAGCGCATGAGCTCCGCAATTTCGTTGAATAATCAAAAGAAAGTACACTAAATGCCGACGCAGGCGGGAAAAGACCGGGGAAAGGAACATCTATTGTTTGATCGCAGAAAGCTCTAGCTTTAGATCATGTGAGCAAACCTTGCTTTCGATTTGAAGCCGTATGATGAAAAAATCTCGAATCCTTGATGGTTTCGCTGGTCAAGTGTGGCATCCACTCAGAGAGCTGTATCACGCTCACGAGCGAAGCAGTAGAGAGCAGCTATCTTTTAAAGTTCAAATAGCACTGAATCACGCTTGTATGCCTGTGTATATCACTTTGTCTGGTGTCAGACCTATACGATGAAGCGCTCCGAAATGAGACAAGAACAGCCTACGAGAAGTGCGCTCATGGGGGCAGCTTGTATAAAGATTAATCATGAACTATCGGAATGGTTCTTAGACTAACTGGATATATTGCAGGTAAGAACCATCTCGCAAGGTTACTGTTGCACCATATGCATAACTCTGTCCGGTTTCCACCTCTCTGAAATCGAGCACAACAAGCAACTGTGATTACAACTTTTCACTATCACTGACCAAGATGCTCAAATCTTGCTTAATAATTGAAAAGGAGCGAGGTTCCCTCTTCGTTATGGAACCAGACAAGGGAATCCATTGTCCCCCCTTCCTTTCAACTTGGCATTAGGACCGCTTTTTGTTCATCTTGGGGAACTAGAGGGTATTCACATTTTCTTCAATGGCGTGGTGGTGGAGAAGAAGAAACTCATGCCTTTGCCGATGATGTCAGCATTTCTCTTGGCGGGGACAAAGACTATCAGATAGTTGCAACAATCTCGCGGAGTTTGAGCGTTTTAGCAATAGCAAGGTCAGTGACACTACGACCAACTCTTCGCTGTTGTAATACCCTCAAATAATACTCCCGTATCCTAAGATGTTGTTGTATTCGGAAGGTTTGTAGTACTGGGGCTTGCAATTGAATGGAGTTAGCTGGAAACAGCTCATAGAATCGTTGCCTTCTGTCACAATAAAGCAAGGTTACATGAATCTTGATTTGATCAATCGGGCTATAAGCACCAATATGTTTGTGGCCTCTCGAACGGTCTATAAAGACTTGGTGTAATGTATGAAGCCTCTGCAGTTGAAGAAGATGGATGAGGGTATAGAGAAGATATTTAAGGGTATCGCTGCGCCCAAGATCTATGCTATGCCAAAGAAGTTTTGAGGTGAAAACCAGAATTTTTTGCTTCGGGAAACCCCGCTTTGAAGATCCGTCACTTTTGTTGTTCTTATCGTATAGCGATATCATGATGAGCCAATTTTAGGAATCATTTATATCACGTCTGCTTTTCACTCCAACAAGACAGTGCTACCAGAAACTCTTGATTTATGAAGAAATCATTCCACAAGGCTGTCTGCTGAGTTCACTTCCTCCACTTTTCTTCAAGTGTCTATTAGAGAACAAGCAACATATAACTAGAAAATGCCACTGTTGAATCCCCTGTTTCCGAACCCACTCACTTAGGATCATCTGACAAAACATTTCCCCTGAATGGAATCGATCAAGACAGCGACTCTGTCAAAAATCTATTTTGGCGCTATCATGTCAGTTCGAAGTATCTCGAAAACAAAAAGAACCGGAACTTTAAAACCCAAACCTGAGCTCCTGGTGACCACCTTTCACCACTCTAAACTGAGATATTGATTGATGAGAGTGATCATATTCAGACATAAGCTATAAATCTCATCCGAAGCTTTCGCTTTGAATCTGCGATGATCATTATTGGCTCCCTTTGTGGTCTATTAGCGAATAAAGAACCCTACGGCTGCGCACAACATCTTGATGGTTTGTTATTCGAAATGGCTTCTCTAAGCCATGGAAACAACAAAGCGGTTTAAAAAAGCTGGTAGTTTCTTGGGACAGACGGCTCCACTGAGGCAATTTAAGGAACCTTTTCGACTAGACAGAAATAAACTCGCAAGCTCCTGTCTCACAAGTGAGTTGTATCCTATTATTTATGCATACAACTACTGTCTACCTTGAGTTTCCATCAAATTCTCTGTTTAGCTCGTAGTCGAAGTCGTCGGAATTTAACCCTGCCTACAACATCACACTTATCCACCTTAAATATATTTTGATAAAAAAAGTCTTTTGCTATGGAGATCTCCGTCACTCCTCTCAATGCCTCTTGCGTGTCCTTCCAGGTAATCCACAACCGCAGCGACGCGACCACCGACAACCCCGCGATATGCCATATCCAAGATCTGGATGTGCCTTCTCTTCTGCGACTCACCGTTCATTGGCGTTGTTGCCTTTTCTGCCCTGGTTCTGTCTTCTGCCGCCGTAGTGCTGTCCGGAGTTCAGCCCAGCCTGTGAATGAGGGTTCATGCCCTGAAAAGACCCATTCATGGGGTTCGGGCTTCCCACGTATCCCGGCATCATGTATCCTTGAGGTGGAAGCACCAGAGGATCAACTCCCGGAGGCGCAAACATCATATGTGGCTGCCCATGGGGCATTCCACTTTGAAATTGCGGATACATCATGGAAGGATGGAACGGTTGCTGGAATTGCATCATGGGTTGCTGGAATTGAGGCGACATCGGGTACTTCCCGTTTCCGGGTGCACCCATGTATCCCGCTGGAACCATAGGGGGCACACCACTAGGCATCATTGGACTGCCCATGAAATGTGGCATAGGAGACATAACCTGAGCTGGCGGCGCACTGTTCCTTGCGATAATCTTATCATACGTTTCGTCTGTGGTAGAATCCCACGTAGGAGGCGTTTTGTAAGCTTTCTCAAACACGACTGGGCCAGGCTTGCCTGCGTGTCTCCGTATCGCGGCAGCATAGAAATTGTAGCGGCTCCTGATATTCTCGACCTTTTCCTTCTGAGATTCAGGAGTGGGCACCTTGTCTTCACCGCCAAAGAACTCGGCCGGGGAAATTTGAGGTTGTCTCTTTCTGCTGGATCCCGACAGCGAGTTGCTGAATGGCCTTGTATTTTGCATTCTTGGCAGGGAAATGCTGGGCGATCTGATGAAGGGAGCATTTGCGGGAACAGGCGACATTTGAGGTGGCCGAGATGGGGTGAAAGCCGCGGCCTTGGGGTTCAACTTGAACTTGGGCGCGTCCTTCTTTTGTTCGGCGGGTATATCACTCTTAGCAGACGCGGGACTTGCAGTCTTTGGCTGCTGTTTCGAGGAAGACGAGGCGGCGGTGTGATCAGCACTGGCGCCATTCTTGTTCTCCTGTTTCCTCAAAATCTCGTCTTGCTTGAGCTTATCCTTGGCGAGAATAGGCAAGAGATCGTTGGGAATCTTGTGGGGGATCTTGAAGTTTGCAGAGAATTCGCGTAGCGCGTTGAACTCACTCTGTGCATTCAACCGGAACGCTTCACCATGAACTTCTGGAACATGCGGCTTGGGAGAAACAACTTCAGCCTTTTTTTCTTCCAAGGGGGCCCGATCAGTTACAACAGTGCGTGTTGCAGAACTGGAGATAATCGCCGGGTCGTTGTGGTACTCGGCAGCGCGGTGCCGGGGTGTACCATGCAGATTATCAGACCCAGGGTTTTGGTCAGCTTCCTTGGAAATGGTAGCATTGCGCAACGCAGCCATCAATTCGTTACCGCGGGGGTCCGAGACGGTCTCGGTAACATTTTTAGAGACAGCTTCAGGAACATTCTCAGGCACAGTTTCAGGCACAGAAACAGCTACAGGAGCAGTGTCTTGAATGACTCCCGAGTACCGATCCTCCTCGTCCATTCCACTGTCGTCCACAGCAGCACCTCTCTCCTCCATCACATGCCTGTCGGTGGACACCAGGCTTTGGATCTCGCGGGCCAATTTCTCCGCACGAGCCAAGCGGTCCCTGTAGTCACGTGCGTTTTTGTTGATTTTGGTGGTGTACAAGTGCTCATCGTAGGAGGATTCCACGCCAAATCGCCTCTCGTTGGCCTTGAACTGGTCCCATTCGCCATCCTCAGTATCCTCATTCTCCTCAAGAACCACATTAGTTGTGTCGTCATCCGGGACCCATCTTTCGAGCACGCGCTCTCTGGTAGGGAACCTAGCAGATATGTCGCGGTCTGTCATGAAGGACAGGGAAGCAGCGGTCGGCTCGGGAATCGTGGTTTCGGTGGTGGTCTCAGGCTGGGTTGTGGCAATCGCATCGGGCGACTTTTCCCTGATTTCAGGTGCCTTCTCGGGTGCCTTTTCCGAAGACTGTTTCTTGATTTCGAGTGCCTTCTCAGGAGATTTCTCCCTCACTTCAGGTACCTTTTCAGGAGACTTCTCCCTGCCTTCGGGTGCCTTCTCGGCTGCATCCACAAAAGGTGCGCTGGCGATCTCAACATCAATCAAGTCCTTGGACCCGATCACCATTTTCGCAGGCAAACTCTGATCGACGTTGCTTTTCTCGTTGATCAAGGACTTTGCGACAACACTCGGCTTCAACAATACAATCGAGAGCGCATCCTCGCCAGTAATCCCGATGCTGAGCGACAGCAAAACGCCTCTGTAGCGCGCGCCGGAACTGACGGTCGCCACTACGGTCTTGCCGGTTGCGCTAGCGAGCAAACTGATCAACTGGTCGTGGGATTCAGAAACCCCTCCATTAGTAGGGTTGCTCCCGCTTGCTGTGTATTTGGCGCCATTCTTGCGCTGGCCGTTACTAGGCTGCGACCCCGTTTGGTGCGACCCCGTTTGATGCGACCCTACCGCAGACCCTACCGCAGACCCTACCGCAGACCCTGCCGCAGACCCCGAATAGGTGTTTTTACCGCCACGAGCGGTTTGGCCCTTCATGATGTGAACCACAAAAATTAAAAAATGAAAGCTAAAATGAAACTTCACCTGTTGCTAAACAGGGGGAAATCGCGGAACCTGCCTGTTTTTTTTTTGGGTTTTTGGCTGGTTATGTCAGACACGGTCCGCTGGTGTTCCCGAATAAATTAGCCGCCAATGGCACTTCAATCCGTTGTTCTAAGGCTGCCACCAAAGACGATTGAGTAGGCGAGGGTAGTTGTTCGAACTCGAGATACACACCGATCAGGGCTTATCGATAGCTGCCTGGTCCAGTAAAAAAAGTTCTGTTTTTGTGACGCTCCAAAAAAGGCCAAACAAAACCTGGCGCTTGCCGAAATTCTTTGGATTGATCGGATCACAAAGATTTCGCTGGGAGCAGCGGAGTCTTGTTTTGCTAGTGTCTGTGACTGGCAAAGAAAGACAGAGACTGGAAAAACGACCGTTGACGGCGGTTCTCGCTAGCTGATATCCCGAACGAAAGAAGACTGGTGGTCGGAGTCCTTTCACCTCAAGGCGTGGCGAGGAGTCGGTGTTATAGTCGACTTTATTTTTTTGTTAGGGTGTGGGTTTTCACCTAAGCTTCCTAGTTGAGAAAGCCCGCGGCGTGTGTGCAGAACGTGCGGGAGGCCACGGGCTTAGCCCGTTAGCACTGGTTCGCGGGGCAACTTGGGTGTTTGCAGCAGAGCAGAGCGGGCGTAATTTTCTGCTGATTTCATGCTGAACTGCTGAATGTATTCAGTTTTGTGCTGGATACGGATGAGGAAGTGCGGCGCGGGGTAATTCGTGCTTTTTTGTGAACTGTGGCTTTGTGGCTCCCTATCGTTTAATTTTCAATTGTGGTCTGGGAATATGTGAGTGTATGCGCTGAGGAACGCGGCCGATCGACGCTCAGCCGACAATCGGATTGTTAGTCGGTCGCGTCCACATACGTTTTTTTTCTAAAGTACTGTTCAGCCTTGCAACCTATATCGAAGGCAGATCGAGTATCATATTATGGCTCGAGTATCATATTATGGCTCTATATTATTGTTAACTTTGAATACTTGACAGAGATCATTGTACTGATTGAGAGTGGAGAGTGTGGCCGTACCAAGCAGGCATGTCAGAAGTTCATGTCACTCGTACGTTACCACCAATCCCATTCTCAAAAAGTGATTTTGATCCGCCCGGCCACGTAGATCCTTCCCAGGCAAGCTGAGTATTATATTCTTTTTGCGATCTGGTAGTCACCATGAAAAAAATTGGTGCACACGTTTTGGCAAGCAACGACACAGCGAGATTGTACAAGCACAGTATGTTATTATGACGGTCTTCGGTGTAATACGCTATGTTTTTTTGAAACTTTTTGTGGATGTATGAAAAACGAGGTTGTGATCGACTTTTCATAAATTTCGTATCATCCATTTTTGGAATGTTTTTATTTTTTTCAAAGAATCAATTGTATTATAGCGGGCTCCCACCTGGAGCTACAAAATCTATACTTCTATAGAAAATTCTATAATACATTTTGGAAAAGGCACTGAGTAGGGAAAGAGCCCGACTTTCCCAAGCCTTACTCTCTCCTCCTAAAGTTAAGGAGACCAAGGAGTGAACAAGAGGACGATTCAGTTTTCGACGATGTTGTCATGGATCAAGCTGCCCAGAAAAACACAGATGACTATATATATTACTCGAAGTTCGGAAGAGGACCGCGATTACCCGCAAGGTACCGTGATCATAATCACCTGGAAGTTACACGTCATGAGAAGAGCAAGATCAACAACATACGGGCAAAGCACAGTAACGAGGACGCATGAATGCAAGCTGAGGATGAGGCGATCCAGAAATTCGAGGAGATGGGGGTCTTTGAGGTAGTACCTATGCCAAAAGATGTGCCTACCATACCCCCACTTTGGTGCGTACGTACAACGAGCATGTCCTCAAAGGAGCGAAGTACAAAGCCAGGTGCGTTGTACAAGGTTTCCGACAGAGAGAAGTCGCCCATTTTCACAAAAACAAAGTACTGTGTCCAGTGGTTGATCTTCTGTCTATACGTACGCTATCGGCTATACCAGCGACTGAAGATTACCCCATACACCACCTAGACATCAAAATGGCTTATTTGAATGCACCACTACCAAAAGGAGAGGAGATACACGCCATACATCCTGAGAAATACAAAATGGATGGAAAATGCTGGCTCCTTAAGAGGTCGGTATATGGTATGAAACAAGCAGGTTTCGAATGGAACAAATTCCTCTCACATATATTGGAAAGTCTTGGACTCGAAGCTTTCTACATTGACGAAATCGTGTTCATTCGATGGACTGTAGCAGGTTAGCTTATCGTTGCACTCTGCGTCGATGACTTGTTTCTAGTAGCCGAAAACGAGGAGGTTCTATCAGAATTCAAGAACGACTTGGACCAAATGTTCGACCTCAAATATCTCGGATCAGTATCGTGATACCTAGGGATTGAATTTACAAGAACGAGACAGGGTTATACTGTGTCCCAACTGAAATATCCTAGGGAGTTAGTGGAGAGGTTCAAGGAGCATGGCCTCATATCACGGCAATATCCTGTCTGCGTGGACTATAAGGGTGGTGGATTGAGCAATAACCCTAAGGACGACGCCTTTTACAAACTACCACCAGATCGATCCGAGGAGCTAAAAGGAGCAATGAAGACTAAGTACGAGTCTGGCGTTGGAAACATCAATTGGGCTGCGAATAATACCAAACCAGATTTGTCTTACGCTGCGAATACACTTATCAGTAGAGCAGCGAACCCGACAGAGAACGATTTTGGTCGCTCGATGTTCTGTATTGGGTACATTGTCCGTACATTATAGTTTATGATCGCTCGAGGAACCATAACGGAAAAGGATATTACGGGGTGAGTATCGGCATGGAATGCAGAGGAAAGTTAATGAAGTACTAGGGCATTCATACTCTCCTTCTGCCATTCCTAAACTTCTCATAGAAATTCTAGCTCTGTAGCACAGACGGGAGAGAAGCCAACACCGAATCGGGCAGTCTGAATCTATCACCTAATGTTGTACGAAGCAACTTCTGTGTGCTGTATGACGCTGTTTTGCGGAAAACATCAATCATAAATGAATTTCCGAAGCGGGTTTTCATGATAAGAGCTTGAAGAAGCAATGGACATTGCCAAAATGCTCAGGGAGAAACCCAGCTGAACTCTCAAACCTCTTTCCAAATTTCTCCGAACACAAGAAGGAAAAGGCGACCCATGAGGCCACTTTCTTTCAATTTGGAAAAGAAACAAGACTATTCATGTTCATAGATATTGGACAATTATCAAGGTATCGAAATCACGATACCACTGTTATATTGTTGTCCTGAGGTGAAACAAGATTTCATCTCTGCACTAGACTTTGCTAGTGCTGAATACTATGTTTACCTTCTAAACAATAATCTATGAATAGTCAAATGGTCACAAACACATTTTTGGTTATGACCCAGGTGATCTGCTTTTCTTGGGGCACACGGATGTTTCTCAAAAAGCATCCAAATGAAAAACCTCAATGTTGAGTTCACTGTCTTCTCTCGCAAACCCTTACAAAATCTTCTCCACTACCAATGCCCAAAACATATACTTGTGATCCAAAGATGATCAAAAAGCCTCACATATAAAAGTCAATGTCTCCTTCCATCAGCTCATATCAGCACAAAAGGTTATGTAATCCTATCCCAATCTCGACCTCGGCCACCACCGAGCCCCAGTATGTCAAAACAAGCTCACGCACAAAGTCAAGGTCCTGCGAAGAATACGGATCCAACTCCATATCCACGATATCCTGCGGGGTGAGTTCCAAGGTGATCTTCTCACTTTGCCCCGGGTCTGCCACCTCGGAGATGATCTCCTCGATCAAGTAAAACCACTTATTCGTTAGACTATGGAAATTCCCAATGATCTTCGTGAGTCTCACCAAGTCACTGGTGGCAGTTTCCCCCTCTTCGGGTGTGTCCTCTGTATTTAGTGTGTACTCTGATGCTTCTCGGTCAGTGAGGCCTGCACTGGCAAACCAGGCAAACGCCAGCCACACGTATTCCCGCCACGACATGGGTGAGGTTGCACTTGCAAACCACCAATGTGGCTCGCTCCTTAGTTTATTGTTTTTGGCAGCGTTCAAGTACCCGAAGCCAAGGGCACTGAGGACAGAGCTCGAGGTGCGGATCGACGACCGGTCATCTCCAGAGGATGGATGTCCTACTTCTTTATTCTGGGGCAAGGTCTTGTACAACTTCATGAACTTCCCATAATCGTTGTGCGTGGCCTTGATTGGCTCGTTTAGATTGCCACTGGCAAGCATCTGGCAGGCTTCATGCTCGGTATTCGGCAACACCACAGCGTAGTCATATACCTGTTTTTGGTACTTGATGATTTCATCGCTCGTGCAGGCGAGAAAACCCGGGTAATGCGACAAGAAATTGGTGTTGATGTCCAGGAGCCCTATGGTATATAGCGGCCGTGAGTAGAACAGAGTATCAGTGTTATCACCTCGTTCGTTGGGCCGAACTTGCGTCTGAGCGTTCTTCGGAATCACGCTTATGAGTGATATAATGTATGCCAAGGCAGCACAGGCGGCGTAGCTTCGATAACAAGGCTCTAGGATCAAGTCCGGCGAAGCCTGCGACGAGTGGTTGAATATGAGGATAGATTTACGGAGCACCGCGGCCTTGAAGATGGGAAATATTAGCGGGCCAATAGTCGAGAGAGAAAAGGGAAGCTTGTTGAGCGGGTGGTCGGCATTTGAAGCCGAATTGGGCCTGGGTACCTCGAGCAGAGATTCATTTCCTGAAAGAGACAGATATAGGCGAGTAAGCGGCGCCACGTCCTCGGATTGCAAGTACGTCTGTAACGCCAGGTCGAGCACTTGTAAGTGTTCCCACCCCACGCTCGAAAATTCAAGCGGGGCCCAGTATTTTCCCTTCAATGGTTCGATCAATACCCCTAAAGAGTACATCTTTACTAGCAGACGGTCGGAACAACCTTCATCATTCAGATTGATCTGTCTGAATCGGGCAGAGCCGTAGTAGAGCTTTCCGCGTGACTCGTGGGTCAAAAAGATACTCGTGGCCTCATATTCGTGCACGCCTGAAGGGAGAGATTTGTATTCTAGTCCCTGTGAATCGTACTTGGAACTGCTACTTTCCCATACCATCTTGTACCCCTCTTTATGGTCGAATTTGGCAAGAAACATGTGGGCTACACGGGGCAATCCCGTGAAGACTGTAGTTTCGGACGACGCCAGCGACATTGTTGGGTTCTTTTGTGTATTTGTTGTAAGGGTGGGGTATATAGATGTTGAGTATCTGTCTGATCATCTGATGTATGCAGCTATGGGCGGGGACTGATCGGTCGCGAAAAGCCGGCAAAGTCCGGGACCATGTTTATCTTATTATTGATTAAAGAAGGAGGGCTAGAGAGATAAATGGGCCGTGTTTTGAAAACTATATTGTCATAAGAAATTTGATGCTCTATTGAGAGTCATATGGGAATTTGTTGATTTTGTACTAAAAATTGGATGTAGTTTGTGGGGCACTCTTCGCTCTGATCCAGAGCACTCGAACTATTGGGCCAAGTATCTGATCTTGATGAAACGATATTTTGTGTATGTCGATGATTTGATAGAGAATTGCAAGTTCGAGATTTCGTCAGATAGTCTAGAATTGTCTGAATTTTGTGGTTCAAAGATAAATACAAACTGCGTCTCTGGCTACTCAAACCAAAACTTTTTGCAACTACTGCAACACTCAGACTCTCGGAGTCTCAAGTGCTCATTCGCACCTACAATTGTCACTCTTGATGTTTTGACTGCGTTCAAACTAAAACGGTGACTCTGAGTAGTTTTTCTGGAAAAAGTATCGAGTCGAAAACACTGGTTTCTATTTCAATAGTCCATGATGTAAATTCTCCCAACCTGCCTACTTGAACTGCTCTTGATGGGACGAACTAGTATCATCTGAGACCGCCTCATTATACAGTCTTGACTCTTGGTGTACTATGTCAGGCAGAGTTGTGAATATTCATATCGTAAATATCCTAATCGTAATAGCTGTTTACGATGATTTTTGAACGATTTATTACGATTACGATTGTCAGTCATTTCGTAATTACGAATTACGAAGTTTACCAATTCGTAAATTGCAAGGTGGTTTTTACCAGTCAAAGACAATGCAGCACAGATGATGGGCTTCTCCATGTTAACACTATCTGAATCTTCATTTTCTACAATAAACGTATCTTAACAAAGTAGAGAATCAAGTTGCTGCCAGAATTCATCAAAATGTTGGTCTTTCCCATACCTCTAGGTAAGCTTCCCGGTTGTGAGAGGAATGGCAGGGATCGGATTGAAAACGAAGAGGTGGACACTGAGTGGAAAATGAAGACACCGATGAGCTGGTCGACGAGTCAAGCGACAGTTGAAGCGAGGCCTCCGAAAACTCCGTCGAGGACATAAGCAACATTGAGTTGGACGACATCAGTGATACTATTGTCGAGAAAATTTCAGAGAGCATTCCAAAAACCTGTGCCACAAAGTTCACGTTCAGATGAGTGATATGAATTTCGTGTCGGGGGGCAAAGGTGACAAAAATGAAATGCTGGGAAGTATATTGTGAATGATCCAAGTTGGTTTCGCTGCGTTACTTTTCAGAAGGCAACTTCATCAGCTCGATCCTCACACGTCGAGTCAATTTCTCAAACTAGTTAAAGTCCTTGCAAAGTATGTTGACTACAAATAGATGAAACAAACACCTAGATTTGTGAATTCCCTCTCTGTTTGAGCCTAGCTCAATTTCCTGGTCTCCTGACATGGGGAACTGGGTGTGACCCTGAACGAGGCACGAGCTGGAACTCGGGCAAGGAGCAGATCTCCATTGTCCGTTTCTGTTCATTGACCGTGTCAAATAGACCCTTCTATCCGTGTGGGATAGAACCCCACTGTTATATGTGGAGGTAGGTCTTCCCATTAGCCGGGTGTTTCATTAATCTCTTACCCTATGAATACGTATAGGTCTGACCCGTACTATGAGTTGAGAAGGCGGGCAATCTCTTATAATACACAAGTGGACGTAGATTTAGTACAGCTACTAACCGAGCCACTTTTAAGCCTGTCCCAAGTTAACTGAACCCTTTTATGGTCCCGCTATCTCTGATGAGCAGGCTCGCATGAGTCTTGCTCGAGAAATGCCTAACTTTGAGTTTGAGAGTGCACGTTATCCACTCTTCCTAGAGACACTGAGTTTGAACCTGAATTTTCTGTAGAAGCCGTGGTCGCATCGCAACTCTGGACAACATGATGTGCGGGAAATTATATCTAGTCCTCAAACTTCAAATTCCATACAAATACAAATACAATTTTTTCGCAATTCAGCATTAACACTCGTTGCTCCAGCTACTCGTCTTGGCTCTCAAAATAATGCTAATGAGTCACGCGAGCTTGGCTTATCTGTGATTCAACATGCCAGACGAACAAACTTTTCATAACCTGAAAGCGGAGGGATTGACACACATTATGGCGCACTTGTTCCTTGAATATCTTTCCTTCTTTAAAAAGGCAGATTTTGCTTTCTTCAGTTCTTTGCGGATTGCGTTGCCGCTTCATTTTCGCCTCTTTGTACGATTTCACATACGCTAAAGCTTGAAAATATTACGCTCATTGTCAGATGGGGACTGCAGTTTTCTTATCTCAAAATCGAAAAGAGATCTTCAGCAAAATATCCCGGTCTTTCAATGCTTAGCTCCATGTTTCATTAACTTTGGTTCATACTCAATTTGGAGTGTTGAGTCCTCGAGTGTTGAGTCCTCTCCAATTGGCAGTGAATCATGCTTCGATTCTAGATTCGTATTGGAAAAAAGTGTCAATAGCAAAAGAATGTAGTTCATAAAGGTAAGAATTCAATCGCGAAGTACCTTTTCGCAACTTCGCACCTCACCCATATAGTACATCCGCCTCATACACAATTTTACCCTACTTCTTCTGCCTCCTCCATATTCGCTAGTATGGACCCTCGAGTCCGCCAACTATACAAGCAGCTTTTGTATATGGGAAAGGAGTATCCTGCCCAATCTGGGGGCTATTCGAAGTTTCTATCAAAAACTAAGTCAGTATTCCATAACACTGTAATCGAGCACCCAGAGCATATGGACAAGGCTCTAGGCAAGGGGGAGTATATCATCAAGGGTACGTAAGGCCACAAGAAACCAAATAATGTGCTTTCGACTTTCCGAATAACCCACATTGCATTCTCAAATTGTACTAACCCCAGAGTTGGAGGCGCTCTATTTCCTCAAAAAGTACCGTCATCTCAAGCGCACATACTACAAATGAAGGTCTCGCCATTTGACTACACTCAGTAAAACATTCCACTTTTTTGCTATCTAGCTCAATGAAAGTTTCGTTACTATACAAATTAGTTATCTTTCGAGGCTTCTTGAATCACGAAAATACCCTCAGAGTTACACTCATCTTGCAACTTCATTATCCAAAACATCATCCAATCAAGTCTTCTCTCTCACATTACCCTCTAATACGCAAAATAAAGTTGACGACTACAGCGGTGAGGAGGAAGACACATAGCATTGTTGGACCAAAACGGTCGTCGTACGGGCCAGAGCCCCTCAAGCGAATAGCCTTGGCTCTCCAGTGATAAGTTATCAAGGCGTACACCATGGTCAACATGGCAATGAAAGTAAAAAGCCCGGCGCTGATTTGGCCGATTTTGTCTCCAAAGTTCAAAAGACCAACACCCAAAGAACCCAAGATGACGGTGAAATTAAGCCATGACAAGAACGTTCTTTCGTTGGCGAAAAACACCTTGGGCTCGACCCTCGCGGGCAATGCAATTCTCTTATTGGCAGACATCACGGGGGTGTGTGCCATTTAAAAAGTTTTTTGGATAAAATGACTGTTCGTCTGGAGATACGGCTATCAAGTCAAATCCGAGATTAGGTATCAGGGCCTGTGCAGGTCAGAGCGGACTGGCTTCGCACGTGGGTCTTTTTCTGAGAAGTATTGATTGAGGTTTGGTCTTAGGTGTGAGGGATCTAGGGAAGATAATGTTGATTTTATAATCGGATTGTGGGATGTTGGATGAAATCCTTGGTGTTCAAGCGAAAGCGAATATGGACTCATTTCAGGGTGTAAATGTTCCCTCTGTAGTATGAGATTAAGACCTGTTGGGGCAGAACTGGGCTTCGCAATGCGCTGCTTCAATTAATTCACTATGGGCGAAACACTAGTAACGTAAATCCGAAGATTCTATAGTTCAAGCTCTGGAATACATTTCAAACGAGAAGTATACCTTTCATTCTCATGATTTGTGAAGGGCTTTTTTTTCTTGTGTGAGGCTATCGTTCTGCGAAAATTGAGTAGTTATTGTCAGCAATTGCAAAATTGAACGGCTTCATTTTTGTATAGCGATGAAAAAAAAAGAAAGTATCGATTACAGGGACTATAAGCGATACAGCTCACCCGATCTATTTCGCTTCTAACTATGTAAATTGTGTAAATTGTGTAAATTGTGATAAAAGCTCAAACGTTTTTGTATCGTTTCATTGCGACATCTGGACATCTAAGATTTGTTCAAGAGTACTAAACTGTAGAAAATTTCAACTCTAAGATAATGTGGACCCGGATTGCATTTGTAGGCTGACCAAAGAGACAGGCGAACGGAAGGACTCGTTGACTTCAATTTGATTCAGTCCCCTCGACTAAAAAACACTGTTCAAACCTAAAGCCATTCTCTGGTGCGTTTCCAATATCGGTCTACGCATCACATCCTTTATAAGGCTCTTCCTCCTCTGAACTGATGCACAAAGAAACACTTCGGCTACGGTCTGCGGGGTACCGTAATTGCTCATCTCTGGTCCACTACTATCGTCTCGTAAGCAAACGATTCATAGCTTTCGTGTTTTCACACAAACTGTCTTCAATTCTTTAAAATAGAGAGTCAAGTTATAGACCACTGGTTTACATATCTATCTCGTTTGGATGATAACTGTGTCGGCACGAGCCACCGTAAGCGATTGAATTTTTTATTCATGGCATTGAAATCAGAATCACTGATCAGATACGTCGATGTTTCCCAGATCTCCAATAAGCTCACTGGAAGATGGAGCTGAATGTCAGCAAGCATTCCGTCTCGTTCCCAATGGCACTTATTTTCAACTCAATGTTTAATTTTAAAATGATCACGCAAGGTTTGTTCATTTGGCTGGTTTCCAAGACCACACCACGTCTTGTGGAGGTAAAGTGATGCTATAATCAAGAAATGAGCCTTTGAATGCTTTCTTCCGGCACATTTTATTTATACAAAATCTTAAAGACCTCAGAGACCTACGTTTTGGAAGGTCCGTACTCAATCCACCGGGTGTTTGTCCCGGCTTTGGTGGGTGTATTGTCAGACCATTGCTAAAATGGATAGTGATTTCAGCGTCTCCACTCCCCACAGTGTAGCCCAACTAATGTGCTTCATTACAATTGTAATTTGGATGAATACACTTTCACAACAATACTCGGGCATCAACCCTACCATATTCTAAAATGTCAGACGGGGACCAGTGATCTAATTAAGTGCTTCTTTATCGCTCTATACTTATCACATGTCACAGTGGGAGCCTCGGTACCACTACGAAAATCAATACAAGGAATCAGCTCAAATGAGGCAATCCACAAGAGCAACAGCCAAAATTATGCCCAGGAACCAGCCATTGCGATACCGACAGCATTAATATAGCTTATAGCAGAATAGTCAGTCAGAGTGCTAATATATCTCGAAAGCGTAATGGTGGTGGATTCGGTTGTGTCTCTCTCAACACTGCTGTGAGATGCAGCAATCTGGTGGGTTGAAACAACATCTTTTGTAGTAAAGCATTCTTCAGTAATGGTCTTCGTCACACCGTGAGCTACAGTAGTAGACGTGGTGAGCGATGGTACAGTAGAGATTTCTTCGAGACCGACTAGATCAGAATCTCTCATACGTCACAATTATTTTTATGAGCTGAGAGGAATTTGTAAGTACGAAAAGGTGGATGAACATTGACGGATCCCCATCTTTTCAAAGTTATATGTGCAACATTAAATTAAAACAGTTGAAAGTCCATTGCCAGTGCTGATAACATTAGCGAAGTATGCTATTGCAGTACTATAAGGCACAAAGAAATGTTCTTGACGAGCTGAAAGTACTCCATGCTTGTCACCCTGCAAGTGGATGTGCAAGCTAGTATATTGTGTACAGTGGGATATGCTTAAACTAATCAAAGACCATCAAAGGGTGAAAATCTTAGATGACCATTTCCACCACAATCTCAGTCTTTTGTAAGCAATTTTAACTCCACAAGTTCCTGAGTCAAAAAGATGCCATGAATTTCACTTGGTGTGACTGTGTTGCTGAAAGCTCGATTTGTTACTGAGTCTACCGAAAAGAGCTCATCATATGACCAAAGAAGATAACGTTCAGAAAACTCCGCACAATATAAATAAAATCAGATTCATTACTAAAAGCATCGCAGTTCAATAAAACAACTCTGGTAGAGCACAGCCAATGGCATCATTAAAGCTTCCACCAAAGATGATTGTGGGCAGTCCTAGCAGGAAACGTACCACTCCACCTCTCCCAGATCACCTAACCCAAGGCAATTTTATAGCGCTGGCGGTGATGTACGAGTTCTTCCGGTTCGCAGTACCAGCAAAAGCATTGTAGAACGCAATGAACGCCGTGATCACACCAAATACACCTGCTGCTCTAGTCACACCGACTACACCTGTAAGTTCACCAGCAGCAAGAAGCACAAAAGTCACCGTCAAAAAGGCAAACAACGAGCAGAACGCCAACGTCGATTTGAGAGTGCACAAAGTCAACATAAACGTGAAGATGGCCCAGCCAATCAAGTAGAAGCCAACGGCACTTGCTAGTTGTCCTTCAAGACCTTCGTATGCCTTTGCAATGCCAAAAGCTGGAAGATTAATAGCAGCAAATGAGAGCCAAAAACCACCATAGGAGGTCAAGGCACACATGGCAAAAGTGTTGCCGATGATGCCCTCCCAGATGCCTGCGCAGAACTGGGCAAACCCACCATAGAAACAGGCCAAGCCAACAACAATGTTGGGTGTGGTCACTCCCATGGCCTGTGCATTGTACATCGATAAAACAAACGTCGTCAAGGCAAATCCACACAACCCAAGAGGCGAGGGGTTACCAATCTCACGTGTGGGGTAGGGGGCGACACCCGGATTCAACGTACCTCCAAAAGCTTGCATCAATTCATGCTTATGGTAAGTGTGTTTGCCAATAGTCACGTATTGCTCGGCATCGCCCGAAGTGACAATTTTCATGACGCCATTGTCGGAGTGCACTTCCTTGTGCGACTCGCCGGAAATGGAAGACATGGCGTGAAAGGGCGGTTTGAGGAGTTTGGAAAAAGTAGATGAGCAGGCAATTGAGAATTCCTGTGACTGTAAGTAACCCGGTAGCGAGGTTCAAAGGGCCCAAAAGAAGTAGATGTGCGTGGCGTGGCAGCAATAAAAGCAGAAGTCAATCCCGAAAAAAATTAAAATGTGCGCTTCCTCAAGAGTAGCGGCTGCTTTTATTTTAAAGGCCCAGTTCGGGCATCTTGTCAACGCCGCAGCCAGGTGGCCCAAGGCCAACATGGAATTCTGTGTGGGGAACTCGGGCGATGGCCCGCAGCTAGAGGAGGAGTGCAGGCAGAGCCTCTGTCTGCAGATCTTGAACTGTGTGCCGACCATGCAGGCACCCAACTGCCTTTTTTTTCCTCGTTGCTTGCCAGCGCAATACTAAGCGAGCACTTTGGGTGACCTTTGGTGCGCACCGAAACCCGGACCAATGCCACTCGATACCGGCAAGCATCTTGGCCAACGCGGTGCCCAGAAAAATGTGCCGGATTGGTGGGCTTTGCTGTGCAACTTGACCCGACTCGGCTTTCATAATTTGGATATAGTGAATGAAATGAAGGAAACGAGTAGCATCTGCCTCTGGAAAGTTGTAGAGCTCCGTTCCTTTTCGTTTCCAATGTATTTCTAGCCCTCCCAGGGCTGCTTTCCTCGCGATCTCCGGCACATCCGTAATGCACGGGCTTCAAATACGATCACAATTTCGTGAAGGGCGATTCGCAATGGGCCCCGCACTCCTGCTTCGATGGGTGGACAATTTTGTTACACCGTAGGAACAGCACGCGACCCCACAAAACTCGCGCTAGTTTCATCTCGAGTTTCCGCTTAAGCCACTCCGCTCTGTTCAACTCCGAGGACCTCCGCTATTCCGGCACTCCCAACGAAGATATCGTGGGCCGATATACGAGCTCGTAAATTGTGGGGTGCGAGTCTGCGTTAGTAGGTGCAGCCACGAGACGTGAAAGCTGTGCAAGCTTGTGGATTTAGACATCACATAGACATCTCCTTCACGATTGCGCTTGCTGTATTGTGTGAATCGAGTGATTTCACTTCGGTATGCCTTACAGATTTGCCAACTTGGTTCTTTGTGTTTCATTTGGCACAAATAGTGTACATGGCCTCGCGCACTATCGTGATGAGATTCACGCATTGTTTCCTCAGCCTGTATTGGGAATAGTGTTCCCGTGCCAAGAAAACGCTATTGTTTCGGACTTCCAGTTTCACCCATCAGCCCGCATCCTGGGCTATTGTTAGAATTGGCCACATCCAAGTCTAGGCCCTCTGAGCCAGGAACAGTGACTCTAGCCGGACTGGGACCCCGCACAGTATTCTCTGTAGCCGGGCTAACTCAGGCAATAACTCTGTATTCATCCTTCAAGTTCTTGAACTTTTTCTTGCTCTTCGAGCTTCGGTACACCACCCGCTTGTACAACAGTGCCACTCTCTTGAACATCCTTTGCTCTCCTTGGTACAGTATGGTCAAATTCGCGAGGGCCGCAACAACAATCACAAAGTAGGCCGCCGTAGACATGTTTGTCAACTGCATGAAGTCACCCCACCATGAGTCCTGATCTATTTTGAATAAAAGAACGGACAAGCCAAACGCGAAAGCTAGGTTGATCAAAAACGGCTTGTTTTTGTGAATAGGTTCTCTGTATGGTGGGCCTGTGCTGAGCACAATCGCGTTCAAGATATATTGCATGTTGGTGAACAAGAACAACACAGTATTGTCCGACAGTTTCACCTGGTCATCGCTGTCTGAAGGAATCGGCTTCATGTACCAAGGTTGTTCTTGCACGTAGATCCAGACCCCGATTTGAAACATCGCAATGATAAAAATGTGGCATAAAAGGGGAATCAATACCTTGGGACTGACCAAGTTGGCCGTAGGTCGTTTAACCACCAACTTTCCATAAGGCTTTGACCACGACATGAAAATTGCGAGCGGCAAAATGAGGAAAAGATCGATGTACAAAAACTGGAAGTCGCCCAAGTTGGTCCCTCGCTTGTACAACAAAGTCACCGTGACAAACTGTATCGCCGAGTACAAGGACATGTACTTGAAGCACGAGAAGCTTGTCACAAGGGACGAGCGGCCTTCTCTGATGACGTCCAAAACACATGAGATCTCAAACACTCTCAGAGTGAAAGGAGCAGCCACAGAAGCTTCGGCCTCACTCAAGGAGATCCCGACATCTGCTGCTTTTAACGCTCCGCAGTCATTTGCTCCGTCTCCGCAGAAACCAACAGTGTAGTCGAGTTTCTGCAACTGCTCCACAAGCTCGTGCTTTTCGTCTGGGGACATTCTGGCAAAGATGTTGCACTTCATGAGAATCTTCTCCTTCAACTGAGGGTTCTGCAACTCGACCAAGACATACCGAAAGATATCTCCGGTTAGCGCCAATATGTACTCGTGAACATCCTCGCGAATATCGTGGACTACTCTTTGGAGCGTGACAGGGTCCAATCTGTTCTGGGGGTTGTGCATGTCTTCCCAAATGAGACCCGTTTCTTTGGAAGTTGCACTATCATTCTCATCTGCAAAGCGAGGAATGTAAACCTGGGTGACCGAAGGGGCAACCAACTCGCATTCTCTTCCAACACTTACCGCGGTCAAGACATTGTCACCAGTGCACATGACGGTGCGGATTTCCGCCTCCCGAAGTTCCCTTAGCGTTCCCTTAGTTGATGGTTTGAGCTTGTTTTCGAATACGATGAAACCAGAAAAGCTCAAGTGTTTCTCTGCGTCTTCACGGTTGATATCATTCTTTTGCTTCCGACGTGAAAGCGTCTTGCTTGCACATGCAATCACTCTGTATCCCCCATGTGTGTACTTGTACAAGAGCTCCTCGTAGTTCGAGGGAATCGATGACGGATCACAGATATCAACCATCACTTCCGGTGCACCTTTGGTGAAGATGAAGTTGCTGCCGTCTTTTTCAACAAGCACAGACATCCTTCTGAGAGCTGAGACAAACTCAAACTCCCGAAGAATCTTGTAGCCAAAAGTTTCTTTTCCAACGCTGTCGTAGACAAGAGGGACCGACAAGCCACCAAACTCCTCGGTGAAATTCCAGCCAGTAAACTCAAACATCTTCACATCTAATGGATCACCAAGAAGTCCGTCATCGATTAGCCTCAAAGAGTGGCAAGAGGCCATACAGCCAAGAAGGAAGTTTTTGCTTTGGTAGCTGTTTTCCGAGTTTCTAACGCCGGCGACTTTCGAACCTGACAACTCATTAACACTTGTAATGAGCTTTTCAAAGACGATTTCCTTTCTTCCGTCGGCATTCCTAGTGGTGTGAACTCCCAAGATGTCCAATCCGTCTTCGGTCAACGTGCCTGTTTTATCGAAACACGCAACGTCTAGCTTCCCGCCGATATTGATGCGAGTAGGCGCGATGCAAAACACTTGCTTACTCTTGAGCCTGTTGACGGCAAAAGATGTGCCTATGGTCAAGGTGGCCGGCAACGCTGGAGGAACAACAATGGTAATGATATCCAATGCTCTCAAAATCATGATTCTCTTGGAAAGCCCCAACTGGATGAAGTTATATGTCGAGTACACAAAGCCAATACAGGCAATAAGGGTCATGAAGCCAATGTACTTGAAAGAATCTTCGTAGAACTTGAACCCCGTCGGCTTTGGAAAGAGCATGGACCTGATCAAGGACCCTTTCGTGGTGTTGAACCCGGTTTTCACCGCCATCGCAAGGACGGGCTCGTCGTTTGAAGACTTCATTTTGAGAAGCCTGGTGCCATTGTACAAAAATGAGCGCGTCAACACGGAGTTTGTGAAGTTCTCCTTGAGATATTGCACGGTGTCGCTGGTGGCAAGAACCTTCGATACGGGCACACTCTCGCCAGTCAACATCGATTCGTTTACCACACACTCGCCGTTGATCAAAAGAGCGTCACATGGAATAACAGACAACGATGAGTCCACCTCAAAAACGTCGCCCGGGACCAAATCCCCAGAGTCCGTTTGTGTCCAGAATCCGTTCCTCCAGACTCTGATGTCGCAACTAAACTGACTCATTTCCTTGAGTCTTGCAATAGTTGTCCTAGTTTCGACAAGAGTATTGACAATAGAGACAAGCGATATGAGGAAGATGCACGACGCGTAGTAGTAGTAGTCGTCCGCAAGCCAAAGAAGAATGGAAAACACCTGGAAGATGTAGAATGGATGCAAGACTTCGTCGGCCAAGAGTTTCAAGTTGCCCTTTTCTTCGATGTTGATGTTGTTTTTTCCAAAAATATCCACCCTTTGCTCCTGAAGACTTTGGGAGGTTCCTTCACGAAGATGCTTTGCGTTGAGCCACCGCGGGTCGTACCAGTTGGAGTTGGTCTTGAAGAGGTCCTCCACTGGGTTGTAGAAAAACTTTATGTAGCGGTACTCGAAGAAGTGGATGTATGGCACGACTGGATTCGGCTCTTTTGCCAGCGTAGCACCAAATTCGTCCTCTTCCGCTTTCGAAATGACGGTGAGGAAGTTTGAGAGGCGCTCCCCGAATCGCACTCGCGTGATATCAGTGATCACCAACTCTCCGTACTCGTTTTCAACAATACACCAGTCGGCCTTGCCCAAAGGACAAGGGGTTCCCATGAGGTTGATCCTGTAGCGCGGAATCCACCTCAAGACCAAGTATCCCAACCCCAAAGTGAGGACGCAAATGGCGTAATACACAAAAGTCTTCCACCAGCAGTTCGAGTATCCTGCAATTCCCACCACGATGTCCTCCTCGGCCAAGTAATAGCGCTGGTAGCTGGACACAGGTGTATACTCCTCATAAAACGCGTCTTGATCGAGGCTCGACCGCCGTGACGCCTGGCTAGCACTGCTTCCAGATTTGCCCGAGGACACTGAGCTTTTGCGACGGAACCGCTCCTCGTATAGCCACCGTGTGTCCTCGTCCGACCCCTCAAAAGACTCGGTTCGAGCACGCGGAGACCGTGGCATGCGTTCCGAAGACCCTACTCTCCCCCTTGGAAAAGTAGCGTTTGAGTTAGATCCTCGAGAAAAAGAGGGGTGTAATGAGGGCCGCGCAGAGAGGTCTCCGAGGCTGATGGCGTCGCCCTCGTGGATGTCCCAGTTCGTGTTATAGTCCACCGGGTGTTCCGGGTTTTCTAACGTCGAGCCACCCGGAGCAGCCTCGATCTGATCGCTGGTGAAGAAACGAAAGTTCCCTTGCGCCGATTCCGTCAGCGTTTCCGTCGCGTTCAGCCGCAACAGGCGCACATCCGTGTCTGTGTATCTGTCGTTTAGCCCCTGGCGCACCCCGGCGGTTAGAAGCGGGGACAGCTCGCTCAGAAGGTCGCCCTCCAGTTGTCTCTGTGTAAAGTGATGTGCGTAGTGAAATGACGAGATCGAGGACGGAATTGCCCCGACTGCCACGCCCGAGAACATCTCGGAGGTGTTGTCTTCCACGAGCGCATTTGAGTCGAGCGACGTCACGCTGTTGTGGCGGGAGCGACGTGCAAAAGAACTCGAGCGCCGGTTTCTTAACAGAGGTCTGCGCGACATGGAGATATTTGGATTGTGGCAGGATTTGTTGTGATTTTGATTTGATTTTTGACTAATTCAGTCAATTAGCAGGTGAAAAGTAGAGCCTCGGGGTCTATTTATTAAAAAAAGGCTGATGGCCAAGAACACTCTTCTTTTATCTCAGCTTGAGTGTAAAGAAGTCAGCCTGTAAGTGAGCCTGTGCTCGCAATGGCAGCAAGATCCGGGCTGATAAGGCGGGCCATTTTTGCAATTTTTCGCAACGCGACCCGACACCGCAACCAATTTCTTGTTTCATGGAACCTGGTCAAATTTGGTCAAATTTGGTCAGAATTTTTGATAATATTCTCAGCTGAAAAAAATGGAGAGTAGATTCTGCGGAGAACCACTCGAAATGTGTAAGTCTGACGCTTTTCACCCAATTTTCTGATCTTGAGTGAGTCACTGTTGGGCTTCGTAATCACTGCGAATGATTCGAGAAATGGCAGCATAGGCGTTCAGGACTGGCCTTGAGCATGTATTGAAGTCTACTTTGTGTGATTTTGGGTTTATTCTCACCAAAAGAGATCGGTTTAAGTAGAAGAAAAAGCTGGAAATTATATGGCGGCGAAAAGAGAGATGGGTACTGGCCGTCTTTCATTGAGTGTCATTGAGTGTACCCAGTCGGAGTGAGTTCTCGCATTGGTAGGGCCATAACCAGCAGAGATTGATCAATAGTTAATGTCGATTTATCAATGGTTCATGTAGATTTGAAACTAACAAAGTCTACGGCTGATAGTCTCATCGCAGATCTACACAAACGAGGAGATCTTCTAGAACACGAAAATTTCGAAAGAAAGAAAGAGAGAACTACACGCTTGGCTGAACGTCTCACAATATATGCGAGCTCTGTTGTTCACGATAACGACGCGCGGAAACGCCAGATCGAAGACGCGCTTTCCAAGATGCACCATGTACTCTTTTTAGATTTGTTGTTTGCAGCCAAAAGACAACCCGCTCGACAAACAATGTGGTGAGAGAAAAGTTTTTTTGAGTTTATCAATCAAAAGCCGCCAGTATACTAGGATCCGGAAATTACAGGAGTAAAATGGTCAGAACCCCCGCAAGGGCTACCGGAGATGTCCCTTTATGGGATAAAAACTAGCTCGACCGTTTCGCTCGAAACTCTCCTGGTTCAGATTCAAGTTATGATCATGAGCTTGTCCGTACTGAAGATCTTATAAGACTTGCTGCTGTCTCGAATTCTTGTAACTCCTTGCGACCACCCGCTCGTATAGATCCTTAGTATTTGTAGATGACGTTGCAATTATCCCGGATGTTCGGCAAGGCATCACTTTTCAAGAACTACACTTTCCATGAACTACGCATTCTATTATATACACATTCCATGAACTGCACATTCCATGAACTACGCCTTGATCAGGGTTGAAGGTGCCCCGCTCTTGATGAGGATACGTACAGACCTCGAACTCTCAGGCTTACTTCAGTCCATTTTGATGGAAGCGGGGGAGTTGGACGATGTTGTTGAGAGGCACTTGGCCCTTACTAGTATAAAGGATCTATAAACACAGGAACGGCGATGAATTCCTCGAGTATTTGCTACTAACTTAGTCTGACTCAGCTTCGCTCCTGCTGGCTTTAGGTTTGATGTCTAAAGTTGTTGATCTCACTATGCGATACGTCGAGGAACATCCCCACGTTGAGTCTTCTAAAGCGCTTGTGCGTGAATTGGTCGATTCTGACGGACACAAAACCTCATGAAAACTCGTTTTAAAGGCCGGTGTATCGGAGGACACCCCCGACTCAAGTGACAGTCCCAAGCATATTATGTCGGGTGCGTTCCTCGCCGTGCTTTGCGGTCCTTAGAAAAACTAGATCTCGAATGGCAGAGCCTTGACGGATACATCACCATGGTAGTAGTAGAGTTTATCAACTGGTCGGTTGATTTTGCCGCATTGACTTCTCTAAGTATGCATAGGACGGGTTGAGAGACCTCGTATATTATATGACACTTTTCTTAGTGAAAAACTGCACATCCCTTTGTCATTTACACATCACGCAAACGTTGAGCCCAAAGTTTAGTTGTTTCCGCAACTTTATACCCAATCCCAGCTCAGATTGCTCCATGTGCAAAGCGATGACGAGACGCTAGACGGAAGCAAATTCTCGCTTGCCAACATATACTCACCAAACTCGCTATGCGTGAGCGAGACACGACTGCAAATGGGTTTGGTGAAGATGAAGCTGAAGCCATCAAAGAGCGGAGTTCGGACTATTATGCTCACTATGCGTGCTTCCTGATGTTTCTCCCGCACATAAATACACTTGACTGGCTCGAACCGTGCCTCCCCGCTGGTAATGGCGGGCACTTGGTATTGGCAATATCGATCAAATCGCAGAACTTTGACGAGAGACATGATTCATCAGAAGCAGAGGATAACTTTCATTGTTATCGGAGGATACAATCCGTGGCTTCGAGACCCACGTGAAAGAGCGCATTTTTCTCAATTGGGAAGCGCTTAGTTGAGATTCTCGAATCTTTGAAGTTTAGGTCATTATTGGCTCATACGCACGAAGTGGTTCCGAGTGCAACTCAGATAGTACCTATTGCTGAGCCCGCATTGCAATACCTCCTGCGTCAAATTCCAAGATCAGCCTCAATACAGCTTCTTCTTTATTCTTGCCGATTATTCAGAAATTTCATAGCCGAGTGAAAATTGCCTGGATCCAACTATCTGATTTGCAGGCGCAGCTATTTGAATGTCAGTCCCCACAAAGTCTACACACTGGCGTGTCCGTTCAGCGTGTGGTTCCACAGAATCAAGGATAACTTTGAGAGAATGGAGAAAGGACTCGCAAGTTATGATCCTTCAGATATGTCAGCACAAAACTGAAGCAGACCTCCCTGCGCTGCGTGTCTTGCTTCCACACGCCTGTTCCTAACCTCCTTTTACCCTGCTCTGCCTGACCACCTACTTTTCTTGGCGAGGCTCCAGGTTTCTCGTTGTTCAGCCATGCGATCCCCGAAAATGGGTAAAGATAATGGAAAACACTGTACCTGATCAACACCAATCATGATGTAACTATGGTTATCTACCGCATACTCCCAGATATGAGCACACGATCTGATGTTGAAACAATCATCCCACCATTTGCGTGCTAGAGTATCTCGATCTGTTCTTTCTCCTTTAAAAATCAGATGAATCTTCGACCGCCAATTTGCTTAGTTGTCAATTCCACCATAAGCACTCTGGTCTCATTCTCACTTAGTGACCTCGAACAATCGTTTATCCTACACCACACTTTAAAGTTTCATACAAGAAGCAGAAAAGACTTTTCAAGAGCCTAAAACAAACACATCCTTCAGCGGTCTGCCCTTTGAACACACAACCACTAGATAGCAGGTCAAAAGCCCTACCGACCTGCACACAGCACCATACATCTCCCAGACAGGACCCATAGAGCTCCACTTCAACTAGCACTAATACTACTCGATAAAGAAGCAATTGGCTAAATCCCACAAAATCTAATCAGTGATGCCGCTCAAACTCAAACTCAAAGTGAATTCGTCTAAGCCCAGCAAGGTCAAAAGCGAGCCCGAGAGTGCCGTCGCCAAACCGCTACCGAGACTCAAAATCAAGCAGCCTTCTGCAAGCAAAGAAAATGAGGGCCGTGTTTCCAAAGTGAAACCGCCCAAGGAGAAGCTAAAAAAGTTAAAGATCAGTTTGGGCAAGCCCGGCAGCTTGCCCACGCCGTCATCCACAAACACACACCGCCCAAACGGGCATGTGCAGCCGATTCTAAGGAAGGTGCCCAAAGTGCGTATAAAACCAACTAGAGTGCCTGGTGAAGGGTACGATTCGGAGGCGCCAGACATCGAGGATGATCCCTTGATTGAGCAGGCCATTGCTATACGATTTCTAGACGACGGCAACCTCGATTTTCTACATTCGGCCGCGGATACGGGCGACTTCTCGAATGTCAATATCAAATGGATCACACGAGATAAGGCCGTGGTCAATGTCAATCTGACGCTCTACTCTGCGCGGCTAATCGACATGCCCACACTCACCGAGCTCTACAAGACCGTTGACAAGAAGAATATATTCAAAACGGTCGACGTCAGCCAGGTTTTGCTCGTGCTCCGAGCGATAAACCCGAAAAACCTAAGTATGGAGACAGACTTCGAGGTGCCCGAGGAACACACGTATACACATCCGCTCTATAAACTTTCGGCGAACAAGGAGATTCGGCCGACGAAAACTGCATACAGACATGGGCTTTCGAACTCGTTTGAGGACGTATACCGCCGGTTCCGGCCGAAAAAAGCCAACCATCGTCTTATGGCGGATATCGAGCTGCGTGTGGAGGAAATAGTACGGAGAGATGCCGAGGCACAGGAAAGCCACTACGAGTATGTGAACCCAAAGCTGCTGGCAACGCGATATCCCGAAACATATAGAGACAAGGGGCTGCTTGATCGCACACACTCGTCTTTATTGGTGTCCCACCCCACCAACGGGCACGCGGAAAGTAACGCAGACACAACCGAGCGCGAGCTCGACGATGAGGATGATATTGAGAGCGACCAGATGGCGCTTGACCTTGAGGCCGATTTGGATAATGCATTGGAACAGGAGTTGGCCGACGCCCTCGATTCTACATCCAACACCACGGCTGCAACTGTGCTCATGAAGTCTGAATATGAGGGAGGGGAGCAGGAGGCAGACGAAGGGGACATTACCGGTGCTCACGACGAGGAAAATGAGGAAGAGGACGAGGAGGAAGATGACGATGAAGATGAAGATGATGACGAAGAGGACGAGAACTCCAAACAGGATACATCTAAAGCTAAAAAGCTCGAGGAGGAAATCGCAGACTTGCAAAAGGCTGCTGATAAACAAAAGGTGCTTTTGTCGACGGCAAGCTACAAGATGATGCGGATGAAGTTCCAGTCTGCTTACAACAATCTCAAGCTGCAGCTTGACCTGAAGAAACGCGAGTTGGCCAAAATACACGAGCAGCAGAGTAAGCTGCAAGTGTCAAAAGAGGGTATAATAGGGAATCCTAGAGCAGATCTGGCCGACGAGGACGACGATGAAGAAGATGAAGAAGAGGAGGATGAGGATGGGGGAGAGAGCGAGGGAAATGTGGGAAATAAGGTTAGTGGGAATATTGGTGGCGATGCTGGTGGGGACGAGGACGTGCTCATGGACGAGGGTAATGATGAGGACAATTACGATGATTTCCAGGGTCTCTTCTAGACTTTGAGGTGAGGTTTGTGGGGTTTCAATGTGAAGATGGCAGTTAATGTTTGGCTTTTGAGGATGTGAAAGAAAGAGCTCCAGTGGTGTTGACGGAGAGGATTCGGGACGTCATAGTATGAATTGCTGGCGGGTCTGCGAAGATGTACTTCTTATGACCTTTAAGAGCCGTCAGATGGTGGTGATAGACGAATGAAGTCTGCACAGCTTCATGACGAAATTGCCAAAGTAACAGAGATAATCCTGACCGACACGCCTATTTCGAAAATATGAAAGTGTTCTGCTAGCTGATAAAAACTTGGCTCATGGAGTAAGTTTTCTCACGTATTCGAGAAGCACATTGGCGTCTATCGTTGCCGCTCACGAGAAAACCACGACAGGCCCCTGGAAAGCTCATTGAAGAGAAACAATAGGTGGCTTTCCAACTTCAAAATGGTTCATCGATTTCTAGAATTTGAAAACGTAATCACTGGGTTACTTGGTGAAGTTGACAGGAGCACTTTAAGGTGGAGAACATCTCGTTGAGCGAAGAATTTTGGGAATACCTCACTTTGGTCCTAGGCTCGTTAGTCTGTCTTCGGACTCTAGCTTGTGTTCGAGATGGATCATTCAAGAACAGTGGAGACTGGTTCACTGAGACTGATTATGATTTCGAAGATACATGAAATGATCGTGGGCATAGGCATATCTCGAAACGCAGTCTCCTGAAAGGCAACAAAAACAATTCCATGCGTGCTTTGCAAATCACATTTAAGCTCGCTAAACAACGTGTAACAATTTATAATCCAATACACCGGCCGTCAGATAGGACTGCGCTTCAACTTGATACTCATATTATTTATAGCTGAGAAGATTCTAGTAAAGGTATCGTTTATCAAAATATCATGGAAGGGAGTGAAGTGGAGGAACTGTCTCAATGTCAATCAGCAGGTGGTAGTTGATTCTTATCGCTTCTTTAGGCCTGACTTCAATTCTCCTCCTGCTTTTGTGAAGAACTGCTTTACACTCAGATCACAGGATATACAACCCGAGGTGGTTATTTAGAATTCTAAAGAGATATTAGTGTCTGGGCAAGGTTAATGATGAAGTCCTCCTTTATGCCAACTTAAATCAGTGAAGTGGAGTTGCACCTGGAGTGAAATACAGAAAGCACAAGAGCTAATCTACTAAATCTGAAGTGGATATACCCTCCCGGCTACTTAAAGTCACAAAATTGGATATTCCCACCCACTTCATAAACCCAACTTCTTTCCATAACTATACGGCGCCGCAGCGTCATGTCACGTGATGCCAACGTGGGGTTAATTAGAGAGCTCTGCCATGCAATCCACCCAGTGGCCGAAAAAGCCCAGAAGATCCAAAACCATAAAACGGAGATTCAAACCATCAAAACCCAATATCCAACATCTAGATAATTCTCCTCTTCCCGTCGAACTTCTTATCAGCGGCTCTTCCGGGCCTCTGCCCGGCTCATCCACCATCCTTCGCTTCGGTGCGAACTGTGCATACAGAACCCAGGAAAAAACTCCATTGCAAATGGAAACGGCTCAGACTCAGGTACATTCTCCTATTCTAGAGTCTCGCTGCCCTCGGTGTAAGAAGGGACAATCTGAGAATCTACCTCCAAAACCGTGGCTTTTCAAATCCAGAAACCTGCTCTAAATTAGAGAATAGACACGCCAGTTGGTACTTCACTACTATCTCCTCCAATGACTTCTAACTCAATAAAACTCTTGGCGTCAGATGTCCACAGGGGCCTCGCCGAGCTTGTGGCTACGCGTCTTGGCCAAAAGATAACTCCCTGTGAGTTGAAAAGAGATTCCACCGGGGAAGTCACCTTTAGTATTGGTGAAAGCGTGAGAGATGAGGATATCTTTATCATTTGCCAGATTGGTTCTGGCGTGGTCAACGACAGGGTGCTTGAACTTTTGATTATGATCAACGCGTGCAAAACGGCGAGTGCCCGCCGCATCACGGTGGTCTTGCCCAACTTTCCGTACGCCAGACAGGACAGAAAAGACAAGAGCAGAGCCCCCATTACCGCCAAACTTATGGCGGACATGTTGACCACTGCTGGGTGTGACCACGTGATCACTATGGACTTGCACGCCTCGCAGATCCAGGGCTTCTTCGATGTGCCCGTAGACAACTTGTATGCCGAACCAAGTGTTGTAAGATACATCAGGGAGAAGGTGAGCTACAAGGAGGCCATCATCATTTCTCCGGACGCAGGAGGCGCCAAAAGAGCCGCCGGGTTGGCGGACAGGCTAGATTTGAACTTTGCGTTGATCCACAAAGAGCGTGCTAGAGCCAACGAAGTGTCGAGAATGGTGCTCGTAGGCGACGTCACCGACAAGATCTGTATCATTGTGGACGACATGGCAGATACTTGTGGCACATTGGCAAAAGCCGCGGAGATCCTTTTGGACAACAACGCCAAGGAGGTCATTGCCATAGTGACGCACGGGATCTTATCGGGCAATGCCATCAGCAATATCAACAACTCGAAGCTCAAGGCCATAGTGTGCACAAACACCGTGCCTTTCGAGGAGAAGCTCGAGCTCTGTCCGAAGCTAGATACCATTGATATCTCGGGGGTGTTGGCCGAGTCGATCAGAAGACTCCACAACGGAGAGAGCATTTCCTACTTGTTCAAGAACGCGCCTTTGTGAGCTTTTGAGTTTGTGCATTTAGAGACTATATTATTAGAGAGATAGAAGTATTGGGCGTGCGGAGGACCGGGAGGTTTGTAAATTTTCACTATGCTTCGTTATCTATAAGGAGATTAGAGAGTAAGTGAGTGAGAGTATGCAGAAACAGGCAGCATTTTGTTGAATGGTTTGTTTTTAGGACAAGAAATGAATCGTGTACTGCTGACTCTCCTTTATTTAATAAATTGAATTTCTTGGGACTGAAAACTTGAATAATCAAGTCATCACTGGCGGTCTCTGTCTTCGAACATAGCACCAAGTGAGAAGTCGGCTAGCCGTATCGAAAAAGGCAAGATTGGTAGCACAATATAAATTTTATAAAATAAATTAATTTGTGTTTATTTTTCTTAAAGATTCGTGAGGCATAGAAAAGAATCTGCTCGAAATCTTCTGTCGAGAAGTCTCTTAGTCTCTGCTGGTACTAATCTCAGATCTCAGCACGCGGTCCCACTATTATATCTCATACTTCGAAGTTCGCTGTGATCCAGATCCCACCATTCTTTCGAGTATCCACTCAACACTCCTTCAACAATGATCATCAAGCAGTATGTCTAAAACCAAATATCCAAATATTCGCACACTAACAATTGCAGAATCAAAGCATGTCTTTTCGGTAAGTTCTCAATCTCCTCACATTTGTGCCAAAACACCGACTAAATAGTCGGATATCCTCTCAAACTTTTCTAAAATACTAACACCCCAACCCAGACTTGGACGGAACCTTGCTCAACACTGAGGACATATACACCGAGGGCCTGTCGCTAGTACTCGCAAGATACGGCAAGGGCCCTTTGACTTGGGACATCAAACTCGATCTACAAGGAAGACCGGGTCCTGATGCCACGCGTAGACTTTTGGAGTTTTACGGGATTACAGAAGCTACTCCAGAAGCCTACATGCTGCAAGCGTACGAGGTCTTGGAGAAACTTTGGCCCAAAAGTGCCTGGCTCGAAGGTGCGTTGCCTCTTCTTAGATACTTAGATAGTAAAGGCGTGCCCTTGGCATTGGGCACTGGGTCGAATTTGGCCAATTACAAGCTCAAAACTGACCAATATGCACAAGATTTCAAGGCTTTCAAGCACCACGTAGTCACCGGTGACGATGTCAGAATTCCTCCCGGAAGAGGTAAGCCCAACCCCGATATATGGCAGATTTGTCTTGAGTCTTTGAATATCGAGAGGGAACAAAACGGGCTTGAGAAAATCGCAATGGAGGAGTGTTTGGTCTTTGAAGATGGAATTCCTGGTGTTTTATCTGGAAAAAACGCCAATGCCACTGTGATCTGGATCCCGCATCCCGGTGCCTTGGCTGAACTTGATGGCAGGGAGAGCGAGATTCTCAGTGAGGGTGGAGAAATCATTAAGAGTCTTGCCGACTTTGACCCTGCCAAGTATGGATTATAGATGGTGAATGAAGACTATTGATATTTCGTTTGGAATTGAATAAAGCCATTTATTATGAGAGTCTGGGCATGAGGTGTATTACGCCTCTCGGCTATGGTGCTGCGGACAGAGTTGAGAAAGTGTCTTGAGGTATTCGATACGAGTGGCGAATTATAATAGACGTGAAACTTGAAACTCGTCAATCTTTTGAAGCTCATTTGTGCACTTGTTTGTTAGTGGGTGGTCCGCTCAGGGCCTATGATGTAGGTATTGCGGGGTTGACATAAGTGCCAAAGAAGACTTAGCAAAGCTCTGTAATGTGTCAAACGGAGACGCTGGAGATCTTTTAGAGACGTGTTTCCAATAATCACGAGAGTTTTGGGGGAGAATCTCAGATTTGAAGTGCTCGAACAACAGTCTTCTACTGGTTGCAAAACTCATGGTAGCGACTGTTAGAATAATAATCTGGATTTAAAAAGATTCTTTAAAAAAAAAAAAAAATTGAAAGCCATTTACGGTCCCCAAGCCTCCGCATGATTCCGCCTCCGCATGATTCCACCTCCGTCATATTTTTAATCAATCGAACCCCTGCCTCGGATAGTATTTGGTGATGTAAGCCTCCTAATCTATAGTGAGCTTCCAGGCCATGATTTAAAGAATGAACTCTGTACCCGCAGAAGATAAAAAGGCCACACTATCGTGATCATAAGGATCTCTCTAGGCAGAGTGTGAAATCGTGAATCATTGATAAGATCGATGATGTCTTGCCTGAGGGCTCCATGCAAAGTCGTCTTTGCTCCTCTTTCTCAATAAACTGAGAACAAAAACTTTAGAACAGGTCACTAAGGTTGAAATTTCAGACCTGCTCATCAGAATTTCCATTAAAAAACATCCTCCATAAAATTAGTTCGTCCAAAGTTCACTGCGTACTGGAGTAGCCTTTGATGTGAGAATATCTTGGTCAAGTATGAGTCTACCTTATGAGCCGGTTTATCTGTGGATCTCTTGTGGCTAACTTATACTCGTCATTACATAAAATTGCAGAAAGAACAAATTACCGGAACAAAGAACTTTTTTTTTTCGAAAAAGGCAATTTTTTTTATCAATCAATTTTTAATTATTCCGTAAGCTAATTCAGAGAGGAATTGGTGCGTTTTCAGTCCTCCAAGATGCTTTCCATCTAACCCAAATGCGCTTCAGACCCCGAATTCGAACCCGGGCGACAACAAAAAACTGGATGTGCGGTAAAAATCTGGAAAATCAAGTGTGTTAAGGTTTTCTATAGAATATATAGTTTCGCCCACGGCTAACGTAAGCCGCATCCTTCAATACATATCTGTTTCTTTGAAAAAAAAAAAATTGAAAGTCCAGTAGAATCGAAAACACCAAAGTTTTTCATATCAAATGAATTTCAAAAAAAAAACAAAAAAACTTTCTCTCCACTTTCTCAATTGTCATGATCAATTCAATCAGAAAACTGAAAACCACCTATTTTAGTGCTGCGGGTGCAAGTGCTACAAACTGACCAAGGCTACTGTAGCAGAGCCAACTGGCATCGGTTCCCCGCGAAACGCACCAAATCTGTTCCACTGCTTTTGATCCTTAAATATTAATACTACCAACTTGCCACGCTTTTTCTAAGCATGATAGGAACGGACTCGTACCATATTTCGATCGACCTATCACTGCCGAAAATGGGCGATCTGGCGAATTCGACAGATACAAAAGCGGATTATAGGGTGTCGGATATAGTAGTTAGTGGCTTTGACCCGCGTAATATGGCCGAGTCTTCACAGAGCCACCGATCGAGCCACGAACCCTTGAAAGCGCAACTGTTGGGCAATGGAGCAATCAGGCTTTTTAGAGATTTCGACAATGGCAAACTGCTGCTGGCGCAAACCACCGCGGTGGATCCGCGTGACGATACTATGCTCTCTATTATAGCTCTTCCCACATACTTTACCGCCACAGATCTTTTGGGTTATGTGGGCGACTACTACATGGACCATGTAACGCACATACGAATACTTAAGAGCGAAAAGCCCAACCGGTTCTTGGTGCTCTTGAAGTTCAATGATGCTGTGAAAGCAGCGGAGTTCCAGTACCACTTTGATGGCAAGCCGTTCAACTCCATGGAACCCGAGGCCTGTCATGTTGTGTTTGTGCGCTCGGTTACTCTTGAAACACAAACGGAAAAGGAAGCCCCTTCTACAGATATGCTCATTCCGTTTCTCATGAGAGACCCCTTTACAGCACTAAACCTGGGCTCTAGCGAGACATCAGGAAACGACAGTTTGGTTCCTGTGGAGCTCCCCACGTGTCCTGTGTGCCTAGAAAAACTCGACTGCGAGATCTCGGGTCTTCTTACCATTCCGTGCCAACACACGTTCCATTGCCAGTGTCTCTCGAAATGGCGCGATGACACCTGCCCTGTTTGTCGATATACGAACAATATCTCCAACAATAATATCCGCAGATCGGTGCGCCGGTTGCTGCAAATCAACTCACGCATGCACCAGCAGCAGCTACTGCAAAGTATAGCCGAGGATTCTCTGCCCTCTCAGGTCCTTACTGAGCATCTGGATACGTGCATGGATTGTCCCACTACCGATAATCTATGGGTGTGTCTCATATGTGGAAACCTTGGGTGTAGTCGGTATGCACCAGAGCAACATCTGTTGAAGCATTTTGTAGAGAGCGGGCACTGTTTTGCAATGGAATTGTCTACTTCTCGGGTGTGGGACTACGCAGGCGATAGTTACGTGCACCGGTTAATCACGAGCGAGTCTGACGGCAAGATTGTTGAGTTTCCGAACAAAAACAGTGCCGAGGAGAAGAGCTCAACCAAACTGGAAAACGAGGGCGACGAGTACTCTGAGCTTTTGCTCTCGCAGCTCATCAGTCAGCGTGAATACTACGAGTTGCTTCTCAAAGATAAAGCACCCACTCTAGCAGGAAGAAGACGGTCGTCTGTGGCGGTTGAGGGGGGAATGCATTTGCACAGGGTGACAGAACTCGAGGAGAAGGTCGAAGAATTGACTTCCAAACTCGAGAAAGTCACCGCCAACGTCATTCCCGCACTCAAGCGGAAAATCGACATGAAACAGGTCTCTTTGAAAGTGGCGGCGCAAGAGCTTAGGGAAGTGAACGTGTTGAGCGAGGGTCTTCTGCAGAAGGTTGAGCATTTGGCTGAGGAAAACACAACCTTGAAGGCACAGAATGACGATTTGACTGAGCAGATAAAGGATCTCATGTTTTATCTTGAGTCTAGGGAGAAGTTTAAGGACCAGCCGGCAGAGGTGACAGATGGACAGATCATCATCCGGCCTTCGAAAAAGAAGACTGCTAAGAAGAAGAAATGATTCCTTGACCTTGCTTTTCAAGGTTCTGTTCTTGGTTATTTCAAGTGTATTTGGTGAAGAAAGTCGGCGAATCGGCTAGTGAGCGCTATCCTGTCCTATATACCAGCACTCTTTGAGAACGAGTTTATTGTGTGAGCCATTGCATTACGATGAACGCTCTTACTGCTGATTTTGGGAGCTGGACGAGCTGAGCTGTTTCGGATTGTCGAGCTGATGAGTCACATGTATGAACTGAGTTGATACTGATCGTTTTCTGTGTCCTTGGTAACATGCCTAGGTGTCATCCGTAAGCCTCTAGTATTTCCTGCTGCTCATAATTCTAGTGGAACCGAGATGGCTCAGAAGTAAACGGAGCATATGCATTACCCAAAAAATTCGTTGTGCAGCACGTGAAAGGAGTGACCATCTCTCAGACAAATTGAGAGATGAGATTTGAACACCCTTGCCTTCATTAATTAGATTGCGCGATGAGACTGAAGTGAAGACTAGCAAGAAAACGATGACTGATACTGCTGGTTCTTGCAGTCGGCTATCTTGTCTAGGTCGGGCGCTGCCATTTTGTATGATGTTTCATTTGGAAGTCTTAGCTACAGACTATGGTGGCTATCTCTACGGTCAATGCTGAGTTGATCGCTTTGACGTACACAGTTGCCGAATGCGTTTGGTTGATTAGCATTCTTGAGACGCTCGGTTTCTCGCATCATTGTCAGATGATCTGTGACAGCCAAGGTACTATCATGACTGGTCGTAACCATGCTATTCTTTTTTTGAAGAAACATCATAGAGCACGACGCACGACCTTGATCGAACCCTGGATTGATGTTTCTTGAATATGCACAGTGACTACCGTTATTGTCTCCTTACTGACTTGCATCATTCAATGTCGGTTGTTTACCAGAGAGTGATATAAATGATCCTCGTGAACTCGTTAACAATAGACATGAAGCACCAGGAGTAATCATCATTGGCCGAGAGATCACAGTACATTTTCCGGACTAAGCAAGGCAAAAAAAATTTATCCGTACACATTGCAGACAAATATCGAAGAAGGAGCAAACATCAACTACTCATTCACGATGTATTCTCAGTTGATGTTTTTTAAAGAAAACACACAAACCGTGGGGCTTGAGGCGCCCTTAGACAATGGCAATCACTGCGAGGATGACGAATTCTGAGATTTTTCACTGAAGTAAAAATACGATACTTCAATCGAATGGAAAATAATGAAAAAAAGAAAAACCAATCGCCCAGAAATATGAAGTACATTCTTTAAAGCTACAGCTGCAACAACGGCAAGTAAGAGCTCAGAGCGCACTAATGAACTTCTAGGTGAATGGCCAAGTTTACAGCATAAAAACGAAGAAGGAAACCCGCTCACAGGAAATCTGTCAACCCAATGAAAAAACACGACATCCCCAAACTTTCACCACTCCGAAGCTCTTCCCACAAATCACCCTGATAAGCCATCCTAATAGACCACATCCTGCACACACACCCACAACCTCATCTCCTGCCGATGCTCTTCTCCAGTGCGCTTTTTTCCTCCTACATCACCAACCCAATCCGTCCTTTTATATCCTAGTGCCTTTCCAGAACGCAAGATTCCTCCAGAAAAATGGATTCTGCTTCTGCAAACACGAAGCTCAGTAGCAGCGAGGTGGCTTTCCCCAGAGGAGGCGCCTCGGTGTTGACGCCGCTTGAAATGAAGACGATTTCGAACAAGGCGACCGAAGATGTGCTTTTCGAACAGGCTTCCTCGGATAAAAAAAGAGCCGGGGGCGACGAATCTGCGGGGAAACAGAGGAAAAAGGCCAAAAAAGAGAAAGACAGCAGTTCCAAGTCGAAAAAGACCGACGAAACAGAGGAGGAGGCGACACCTATCGCCCACTTTTCATTCAAAAACTTGGTTCCCGGCGCGTCTGTGCTTGGCCAGGTCGTGGTGATCTCAAAAACACAGATTACCTTGGCTATAGGGGATAATTTAGTAGGGCACATAGCCATCACATCTATCAGCGACGAGCTCACGGAACAGCTAGAAAAGTACGAGGCAGCCATGGACTCTTCGGATGAAGAAGACGAGGAGGAAGATGGCAAAATAAGCGCGCTTTCAATCAAGCCGGAGTTTCCTAAATTGGCGGAATTGTTCCGCATTGGGCAGTGGCTCCGTGCGGCGGTGTTGCCCAGCGAGGAGAACAAAAAAGAGCTCAATTTGTCGATCGAACCTGCATTAACCAACACCTCCTTTGAGGACACCGACTTCGTCCCTGGCCATTACCTACAAGCATCGGTCAAGTCCGTGGAAGACCACGGGGTGGTGTTGAGCTTGGGCATGACCGATTTCTCCGGTTTTTTGCCGAAAAAAGAGTTGAAAACCGCAGATTTAGCGATGCTGTCGTTCAAACCGGGCCAGGTGGTGTTGGTGTCTGTTCTCAGCAGAAAGAGCCGGATCGTGACGTTGAGACCTGCTCAAAACGCGAGTTTCAGCAAAACTAATACTGTGACCGCCATCTCTACTATCGATGCCATACACCCCGGAGCCATAGTCAACGCACTTGTTAAGGATGTATCCGAAGACGGTGTGCGTGCGCGTGTCTTCGGCATGGTCGACGGAACTTTCTCGCTCCCACACACGGGCGAAACTAGCGTCGACAAACTCAGAAACCACGTTGGTGTGGGCACGACCATCAGATCACGTGTCATTGGTGTATTGTTTGAGGACGGAGCCAAGACCCTTGTTCTTTCGAAGGCGTCACGTGTCGTTGCCTTGGACGCGTCGCTTAACGCCGAGCCCCTTGAGGCGTTCCCCTCCGGGTTTGTGTTTGACCTGCCGATCCCTGTTATTGGCTCCGACTCGCAGTACATCTATGTTTCTGCCGGAGGTGGCATCATGGGCCAGGTGCACAAATCCAACGTCGACCCCGAGAAAATTGCCAATGTCGATTACCCTGTCGGGTCGACCCACCGTGCGCGTGTATTGGGTTTCAACCAGGTGGACAACGTGCTCATCATGACCCTCAATCCTAAGGTCATTAACTCGAAGTTTGCTTCGGTGGACGACATCCCTATCGGAGAATACATTGCCGCGGCCGAGGTCACCAAGATCTTGCCCGACGACAAGGGAATGGTCGTCAAGTTTTTCGGTGATTTCGAGGCGTTTGTGCCCACAAAACACATGTCGGACATCCGACTCGTACACCCCGAGCGCAAGTTCAAAGTGGGTGGGTCCGTCAAGGGAAGAGTGTTGCAGAAAAACGGAAAGAAGTTGTATGTGACGTTGAGAAAGAGTTTGCTCAACATCGACGACGAGGCCATCGTCTACAGCACCGACCACTTGTCTGTTGGGTTCAAGACTACTGCGGTAGTAGAGAAGTTTGTTGGAGGCGGTGCCGTGGTATCCTTTTTTGGGCATTTACGCGCGTATTTGCCGAAGAACGAGATCTCGGAGACCTTCGTCGAGAATGCCCTGGACTACCTCAAAGAGGGCCAAGCTGTGAGCGTAAGAATCTTAAAGTTTTCCCCCGAAGACGGAAAGATTTCTGTCACTTTAAGGCAAGCCGCTGAGCTCAGCAGTACACAAGCTCAGCACCTCGAGGAGATCGTTCCCGGCAGATCCGTGGTCAAGGTGTCGATTGTCGAGAAGACTAAGGAGGCGTTTGTGGTTGAGCTCGAGGACTCCAACTTGCGTGGTTTGATCTTCACCGGCCACTTTTCCGACGGCAACTACGAGGAGAACCGCATCATTTACAAGTCGTCGAAGGTCGGGGGCATTTTGGAGGTGTTGGTCATCGAAAAGAACATGAAATCGCGGACGGTGGTGGTGTCGGCCAAGAAATCCTTGATCAATGCGGCCAAGTCCGAGTCTTTGCCCATCCACTTTGAGGACATCCACGTGGGATCGAACGTCTCGGGATACATCAAGTCCGTGACCAGCATGGGCCTTTTTGTCAACTTCACCGGCAGGTTGACCGGGTTGGTGTTGCCCAAAAATGCGTCCGCAGACGCCTCCGAAGACCTCCTGAAACGGTTTTACAAGAACCAGTCGGTGTCGTGTGAGGTCATTCGTGTTGACGCCGAAAACAAGAGGTTTTTGCTCGGTCTCATGGACGCCGGCAGCGCCAATGCCTACAAGCCCAAGAGGTTGAAGAATCCGGTGGACACCGCCAGAAAGCTCACGACCGACTATGCCTGTGGTGAAAGCACATCCGGCACGATCGAGTCGATTGAAGGCAACCATTTGAGGATCCGCTTGGCCGACAACTTTTTCGGTAGAGTGCACGCCAGTCAGTGTATCCCCTCGTTGGATGAGATCAAGGATCACAGAAACCCTCTTGCCGCGTTCAAAGTGGGCGACAAAATCAAGGCCCAGATCATCGGCTACTTCAACACGAAGCTGGGCATGTTCACCACCCACTCGGCATTTTCCGATGACACGGTGGTGGAGTTGTCGGTATTGAAGAGCCAGTTGCAGAACAAGTCTCCATACAAACCCAGAGGTGTCGAGGACGTCGAGGTGGGTCTGACCGTGACTGCATACATTGACGGGTTTGCCCATGGACATGCTATTGTCACCATCGAGCCAGGCTTGGAGGGAGAGGTGCTCGTGTACAATGTTCTGAGCAATGTCGACGATTTCGAGGACTTCAATGCCAATTTTCCCATCGGTACAGCGTTGCAGCTTCAAGTTCAAAGATACAGTGGCAAGCACCAGAGATTTGTGTTGACTGCGAGAGGCAAAGAGATCACATCGGCTGCGCAAGTCACCACCGGCGAAAGGCTTCCCGGAATGGTGTTCCACATCTCCGACTCGAACGTTTTGGTGGAGTTTGGAAAGGGCGTTGTCGGTAGAGCCTTCATCACCGACGCGCTCAACGACTACGACCTCACATTGGCGGATGCATTCAAGCCCAACCAGCCCGTGCTTGCGAGGATTCTAGAGATCGAAAGCGGCGAAAACAGGTTTGTGGTCAACTTGAGAAACGAGAGAGTTGCCAAGGACAAAGCGATCAACTCCATCGACGACCTCGCGAGGGGCAAGTTGGTCAAGGGTTTCATCAAGTCCATCTCCAACACCGGTATCTTCGTCGCGTTGAACAGAGAATTGTTTGCCTTGGTGCGTGTGGGCGACATCTCCGATGCCCAGTTGAGCGACTGGAAAAAATACTTCAAGTTGTACCAGGGTGTCACGGGTAAGATCTCGCGGTGTGATGGCGAGGGCCGTGTTGCCATGACGTTGAAGGAGAGCGAGGTCAACGGTGACTTGGCCAGTTTCAAGGCATTCGACGAGTTGGAGGTCGACCAGATCTACGACGGCAGTGTCCGCCAGGTGGCCGAGTTTGGTGTGTTTGTCAAATTGGACGGCACTGCAAACGTCAGTGGGCTTTGTCACATCTCAGAGGTTTCTGATAACCGAGTGGAGGATGTTGCCGATTTCTTCAGCGAGGGCGACCGTGTGAAGGTCAAGATCTTGAACATCGACGCTGCTAATAAACGGCTCTCGCTCGGGATGAAGGCGTCTTATTTCACTGATATGCAGGCAGATGATGTGGAGATGCCTGGCAGCGAATCCGATGCCGAGGTGGACCCAGAGGACGAAGTCATGGCCGACGCTTTCGAATCTGACGAGTCTGCCTCCGAAGACGAAGAAACCGAAAAACCCAAGACTGAAACCAAAGGGTTGACTGGATTGTCCACCAACGGTTTTGACTGGACAGCGTCGATCTTGGACCAGGCTGAGGATGACGAGTCCTCTGACGACGAAGGTGAGGACTTCACCAAAACCAAGAAGAAGAGAGGAAAGGGCAAGAAACAAGTGAAGGACCGCACACAGGAAATGAACGCTAGGGCACCGGAGTCCGTGGGCGATTTCGAGCGTATGCTTGTGGGTAACCCCGACTCCTCTGTGCTTTGGATGAACTACATGTCTTTCCAGTTGCAGTTGGGTGAGATCGACAAGTCGAGAGAGATTGCCGAGAGGGCGTTGAAGACAATCAACTACCGTGAGGAAGCCGAGAAAATGAACATATGGATCGCCATTCTCAATTTGGAGAACAGTTTCGGCAGCGACGAGTCTCTTGCCGAAGCGTTCCAGCGCTCAGTTCAATACATGGACAGCTTGACCATGCACCAGAAATTGGCTGGCATCTATATTCTTTCCGAGAAGTTCGACCAGGCCGAGGAGCTCTTCCGCGTTATGTGCAAGAAGTTCAGCCAGAACGTCTCTGTGTGGGTGCAATGTGGCTCGTTCTACATGGACCGGCAAATGCACGAGGAGTCTCACGAGGTGTTGGCCCGTGCCTTGCATGCGCTTCGCAAGAAAGAGCACATCGATGTTGTGCGGAAATTCGGACAGCTTGAGTTCACTAAGGGTGATGCCGAACAAGGAAGATCGTTGTTTGAAGGTTTGATCACGGACGCTCCAAAGAGAACCGACTTGTGGAACGTTTACATCGATCAAGAAATCAAACAGGGCAGCCGCGAAAAGGTTGAGGCGTTGTTCGAGAGAGTCATCACCAAGAAGTTGTCCCGAAAACAGGCGAAGTTCTTCTTTTCGAAGTGGCTTTCTTTTGAGGAAGACGCTGGCGATGAGCAGGCTGTCGCCCGGGTCAAGGCTCTTGCAATTGAATATGTTCAGAAACAATCCAAGGGCGAGGATGAGCAGGACGAGAAGTAAAGCGGACAGGGATCCGCTTATCTGATTTTGGGTGACCCGGGGCGTACTGGGAAGCCGTGTATATATACTAGGAGATACTAACATATGGTCAATCTGAGAGATTCACTGTCATTTACAATTAAAACATTCATATAATATTGGATCATTTTAGATTTCAAGAGAAATGAACGCACCAAAACATCCTAGAAGAGGTGGTAGGAAGCGGTATACCCTAGTTTCGAGGATAAACCATGGCAATAAGTCAGGTTCCACCTGGCCTATCGAGTCTATTGCTAGGCACGTTGTCTAACAGGTTTTCGAAAAACGGTTTTCGCAAGGTTGGCCTTTTAAATGGAAGGGCTTGTTCCTGAAACACTGTCCAAGAATATGTAGATACCGTTGACGTATACTGAGATTATTGTGCCCGATCAAAATCATTTTTTTCTGAAAAGTCACTAAATCTCAAGCTTTGGTGAATCCCATCATCTTTTCTTGTAAACGAATGGCACAAGCTAGCATATCTAATCGATACATACCACCCAGTCAGTACCTGCTTATATGCAAGTCACTTACCTCAGCACTTTAAGCCAAGGCCAGTTTGATCAGAACTTGCCTGAAATTTTATTTCGAGATAGTTGTGATGTATTTAGCCCACAGAAAGTCTTGTCAATATCTTGAGTATTGACGGTTTCGAACATTGAGCGCCAAACACGGGTGAAAAGCTTGATGAGCCATGCCCTGGCTGCGAAGCATGGCTTCGATATCAACTTTTCTATACTTCTTGATAAAAGATACTTCCTCCAGATCTCAATTTGAATAGCTCAGAAAAATACAGGGAGCCTCTCCCACAACAGAAACTCTACCTGTTGACCTCGGGAAAGATCGCCGCAATAAGTTCATCTAACATCTCAAACATGAGGTGCTCGTTCAAGTAGTCGTTCTGCACCATCTCGAGAATGTTATCGCAGGCTTGATGCGTGCTTTTCGGACCAAAGATCTTTGAGCACGTTTCGGACATAAAAAGTCTCAATATTGTGTACGCCTCTTTTCGCGTCGAAGCCTGCTCTGCCTTGGTTCTGCGTTCGGGTGATTGCATGAACTTCCCATTTGGGAAAAGCATGGCTTCCAACGAGGCGAGAACCCCGATTATTTTGGCCTCCAGCCGGATGTTTTGCTCAATTTGCGAGGTAACTGTTCTTTCTATGGTCGCACCAAGCACCTGGTGCAAGATAACCAATAAGGCACGCCCGCGTAGCCAATTGGTTCTGGTCATGTCAAACACGGTCAAAAGTAGATCTGAAATTGGTTTCACGAAGGGTACCTTCTCTGTGTGGCTGCCCTGGACCTCGTCAAACTGAGTGAGTTCCCTCTCCATCTCTTTTATGTTTTGGAGTAATTCCTCGTTCCGCGTTCTCGGTGTTGATCTTGTACCTCCTAATTCCGGATCTGCACCAATGCTTTTGTTGAAGCGACTGAAAAGCGAGTCCGGCTTTTTGTGCAAGCCCGGAGGCTTCCCGATATGGAAGTCCTCAGACGAAAGAAAAGACCGGAAGGCCGAGCTGGAGCAGACCTCTGGTAGGGCCAACACGTCCTGCAAGTACTTTTCCAACTGGGGCTTGCGGGTCTCGACCTGCAGTGTCATTTGGAATTTAAGGTATGGCACATTTTTTTTCGGGAACTTGACGTGGCCTACCTCTGGGTACCGCTTTTTCAAGTGCTTGTGGAGTTTGTAAAACTGACTGAAACGGCGGGCAACTATCCACCCAGCCACAATCACATTGGGGTCCTCGCTCGAGTACTTCTGCACTTCTATCACATACATGACATACGGGATGTTTTCATCTTTTCCAAACACACACGACTGGATCCGTACCTTAGACTTTCCGTACAAACTGTTGTCGTTCTCTTGCACGATGTACTGCTGTTTCTGGAGCTCCTTCATCTCGATCTCTTTTTCGAGGCTCGCGTTAGACCGTCTCAAGATCTTGAGCTCGGTCACGTTGTTTGTGAGTTCAGCCTTTTTTAAAAGTGAAAGAAGCACCTCGTTCTGGTGCGAGAGATTTTGAATGCTATGGTCGAGTACATCGATCTTTTCCGCCAAACTTAAATCTCCGGGCGCTGCAAGGAGTAGCTCCAGATTAGACAAGTTGTGCGGCTCAGAGTTTTCCAACCCAGGGTCCGAGCAAACGGAGTTAGAATCTGACTCCGCCTCATGACTCCCCTCAAACAACGCTGATAATCGATTCATACTATCACTGTGTGAACGGAGTGCAGACGCATCAAGGTTGCTCGAGTCGCCGAATAGAGAAGCCTGCGAGGGTTTGAGCGAGAGATGACGTGAAAAGGTATCTGTTTCGGAAGGTTCCAAATTAGGGGCCCTGTTCTCTGGAATCATGATTTTCTCAAAGGCAGACTCGACCGCGCTAATCACAGCGGGACTCACTGAAGGGCTTTCCTCGAGAACCATGTCCAATTCATCTTGCGACCTTTTTTCATTACCGATGTGTTTGAAAGTGCTCGAGAAAACCCGAGGTTTATTAGCCTTTCCTGGCAGTGACGCCGTCAAGTCAAGAAACCGCTGGGACTTCTGGAACTCGACAAATTGCTTGATTCTGATTTCCTGGAAGATGATGCGCTGGATCTCGAACAAGGCTTGTCTGGCATTCTGGTACGATGCAGCATCGTCCAGAACACCATTCCCGGCATACTCAGCAACGACAGATATGAGCAGATCGTCCATTTCTAAGATGGGCTCGGTGAGATATTTCTCGTATATTCTGCAGATGTCGTCCGCGTTCGAGAACTCCAAAAGCAAGGGCACTTCCGACGCGTCGGTACTTTCTAATGGCGCCCTCATAGCCTCTATATCCTTCCAAAGATCAAAGATATCTTCCTGGCGCAGGGCTCGAAGAAACTCTCTAAAAACCGCAGCGTACCGTGGTTCTGCCAAGACAGTTTCAGGGGATATGCTGGGAAATTTAGGACCATGATGGTTGCCACTAAGGAGGCTCAAATTTCCAGAATTCAGTATGTGGCTTGATGCGGTATTTGAATACTGGAGGGCCTTTGAAAAGTCACCTGATGACAAGACACTATTGCCAAAGATGGGCGACCTCAAGGTAAAATCATTGAAGGACCCCGGAGCTTCATCAGTGTTATTTTGAGCATGCGAAGTGTGTTCCGCTAAAGCCTCGCGGAGTCGTTTCACCTGGTCTCGGTGCTCCAAATTCGATCCCACCACCTTGACGATCATTTGGTTAAAAAAATCACCCTCCGAGAGCACCGCAAATACATTTCCCAAAACGGTACACGATAGAAGTTCAGTCAAGAGAGAAACGACTAATTTGTTTGACTTCTCCCCAGGCGACAAGAGAAGCGGAAGCATATCTCTGACCAAGCCTCGAAGATACTGCTTCTCCTTTGTTTTCTCTTCAAATTCCAGTACAGATAGTGTCACGCCTTCGTGAATGCCTCCTTTGGCAAAGGTACGTGCAATGTTCACCTTATCTTCTAGTGAGTAGGATCTGTCGTATGGCTGATCTATGGCGGTAAATCGGGCACAGTGGTCGGTCAACTTGGGAACGATCTTGCTCACCAACACAGACGCCACGTCGAGTGCTTTCAAACGAGAACTCAAGCTGGACAATACAAACTTTAGCTCTGATCGAATAGAGTCCTGAAATAGCGTATCTGGCGATATCTCCGTGAACCACAGATCAACGAACTCGCCAAGGATCAAGTCTGTTAGTCTCGACAAACAGCGGGATATGCCTGTGCACATGTCTACGTGTTGCTGATCTAGCAGTTCCTTATCTACTCTCAACGATTCGACCTCTTTGAGCCAGTTCTCGTACGAGAGAAAGCGAAACTTATGTCGAGTTTCAACACATTTCTCCTGAAACGTCGCTCTCTGTTGTGCCACGAGCCAAAGAGCTCCAATAGATAGCGCCAATGAAATGAGCAACCACCATAGAAGCTGGCTTCTAAGTAGAAATATAGTGCACGCGAAGGCAAGGCTCCACAAACCAACGCCGATTTTCAGTCTGCCATCACTTCTGAGTATGCCAATAGTTTGATTTTGTTTCGGCTGCCCCTCTGAAGCGTTACTCATGTGAGAATCATAAGTATAAGGGAGTTATAAGAACGCGCGGTTGCTTTATTGTGCTATAGGCTTGGAGATAAGCAAGCCGCACCAGACGTCTTAAGTGTGGATGTCCAATAGTGGTGATTACTTAATTAGTAATACAAATAAAAAATAAAAAAGATCGGCAAATAGTGAATTATCTGAATGCTTGTCATAGTATATGTTTCAAAGCAGATTGTGGTGTGGAATGTGTGGTCTCATATTCTCGTTATCCACGTCTATTAATGCTGCACAGGTAGATGCTTGAGTAAGTATTGGAGGTAAATATTACCTCTTGCTCCGCTTCTTCGGTCCGTTTTCATCCGTCAAGCTCCTTTTCTTTGATGACAGAACTTTCGGACTTTTTTCACCTTTTTTTCTCTTTTTTCCGTCTGTCTTTTTTTTTCTATCTGTCTCCTTTTTCCTATCTTTCAGCTTATGCGACTTCTCATCTTTCTTCTTCTCACTCGTTTCCTTCTTATCCTTCTTGTCATTCTTCTCACTCGTTTCCTTCTTTTCTTTTTTATCCTTCTTTTTCTTCTTATCCTTCTCTTTCTTCTTCTCCTTATTCTCCTTCTTATCAAGTTTATCCTCAATTTTTTCCTTCTTCTCTTTCTTCTTCCTCTCTTTCTTCGGCTTTAGACTCCTCACTACCAGATCGAGAACCTCTGTTGCCTCGACCCTAATACTTTTCACTAGTGTTGCTTCAGTCTTTCCCACGGTTCCAGCCAAACCTTCGCCCTTCACAAACATTCGATATAGCGGCAGATTGGCCTTTCTCATATGATCCACAACCTCTTTTTCATTTTGACTTATGGTTACTCCCAGTGCGTTGGAGGTGACTTCGAGGCTCTTTAGTTGCCCATCGAAAAGCCTCTCCCACCACATATCTGAGTCGTTCCCATCGGACCCAAGGCCCTTGGTGTCTTTTTTGTGTTTCACCAAGATCGGTTTTTTGAGCCCCCCGTTTTGTAAAGCCTCGCCTTCCCTCCAACCGTAGGATTGGAGATACGTACTCGCGTTCATTAACGGTTATGCTATGTATGAAATGTGTTGGGATTCAGAATGGACAGCCTTTCAACTAAAAGTGGCCAAATTCTCAAAAACGACTTCCAGATTCGATCAATGAAAACGCCCAAATCCACTCTTTGGTTTTATTATCTGAAGCAATATCTGTGAAATAACAGAATCGTCGATGCTCATCTCTCTCCACGCAGGTCTGCTCGTATTCAAGAACCCACTCTATGTCACCGGAAGAAACGCGTATTTGCTCTGGTACAGGAACACAACATACCGCAAATGTCTACTGTTTTAAACTTGGGGTAACTACATCTGTTAGTGCATCGCCATGGATACAAACTTGGAAACGCTCAAGCAGCTATCTGAAATTGCGTTCTCAAAAAGCACCAGTGACCCGTTCGCCGCCACTCACTATAGTGATTTTCTCGCTCATGCTGAAGAACACAACCTCCTAGATACGGAACCGGTATGGAAATGTAAGCTTTTCTTTGAGGCGCTCACGCCAGAAGTTGTAAAACTGATAGTTTCGGCGATTGAACGGTCCGAAGATATGGACATGCTGGAGGTTTATGACACTGTATTGCGCTGGTTTCCAACGCCGAAGCACGCTGTGCAGTTTCATGAAGTGCGGGCTCTTAATACCTTCCAACTCCATCAAGCGTACAAAAAGTACCAGTTTGATTTTTGTGAAGGTCAGCTCATCTTTGATCTTCTTGTTGACAAATTGACCGTTCTGGAAGATTACCTAGCGCTTAGAGCCCTCTATGACTCGAGGTTAGGGGTGCCCCATCGGCAATATCAAAGCACTTACGATGCTTACTCCTCGCTTATTTCCGCTCATTTCAAAGATGAATACACTACTTTGATGCGGGCGGCTAGTAAGAAACTCAGGGATACCGAAGACGCGCAAAGGCTTTTTGAAAGACTCGAGCAAAATGTATCTGAATCGGTAGACTCGCCAGAACCGTGGATTGAGTACATGCGGAGACTTTCTACTTTTCAGTATAAAAACTGGAATCAACTTGCACCTTTTCTATTATTTTGCCGGAGCTTGTATTCAGGCTCTCGGTGTAAACTAAGAGACCCACTGTGGTACGGGGTATGGGCGGAATGTTTTCGTTGCTTGCCGCGTGAGATTTCTGACAACGACTATACACGGAACTACTATCTCCGTGAATTCCTCAATACTTTCCCTGATGATGTGCGTGCTTTCGCCGAGGTTGCTCCAATGATCTCATCCGAGAAAGATATTCATAGTTTATGGAACCGCGCACTCAAAGCTGACTTGTTCAGAAAGAACGAAGAAGGTGTCTCATTGGCCACAAATCTCATGCATGCTCAGTATCACTTGCAACCTCGAGATGGCGCAAAGGCTTCTTTGACCCATAAATTTGTGTCCATGGTGTTTGAAGCATGTGAAGCTCTTTCCAAATATTCCATTGTTGTTGACCTCGGACTTCGAATGCTCGTTTCTTCGCAACAAGAGTCTATGAAGAATGGCATCAATCTTGTAACCCGCCAGCACACAGAGGATAACCCCAAGTCGGCAAACGCGTGGCTCGTATCTCTCGATGCACTTACGACATACAAATGGGCAGAGCCAGTCGAACCACACATAAAAAAAATGTTGCAATATGTTGAGGAGTTTTCTGATCCTCCAGAAATCATGACGAAATTGGAGAATCTTGTTCGCGTTCACGCGGATAGAGCCACTTTTGCTGTGTTTCACGCTAATCTCAGCAAACCTACCACCAAAACCGCCAAACGATCCAGAAGTATCGACGAAAATGAATATGAACAACCACAGAATCTGAGAATCCCTTTGTCGTCACAAAACGACGAAACGCGATCAGATCTCCAACATACCAAGAAAGCAAAACCATCAACCGTTGAAACTTTGCCTGAGCCCGGGCGCAGTCGGGAACAATTCAGAGTCAAAATCTACCCGATCAGAACCAATGTGACTGAAAAAGATGTACGGACCTTCTTACGGGGATATGCAGAGCCTTTGTCCATGACAATTTCAAGTGATGTCTACAATCCCGAATATGCATCTGCTTTTGTGGAGCTAGGGTCAGAGCAGGAGGTGTTGTCGTGTTTGACGCGGCAGTATAAACCCTTGAACGGACACACTGTGCATGTTGAGCGTATCTTTGGTACCACAGTATGGGCCACCAACTACCCTCTGAGCTACGGGGTCGAAGACCTCAAAAACATGGTATTCGAGCTCAGCGGAAATCGTGCAACTGATATTCGTTTGCCTTCTCAAAGAGATGACAAAGAGCGCCGCTTCTTCTATGCTGATTTCGCAGATGAAGAAACTGCACGATATGTGAGAAAAAAACTCTCTGGACATGTTTTGGAGGGGCACGAAATACAGGCCGAGATTTCGAACCCGAATTTGAAAAAACAGAAAGATTTGGATCCTACCTCACACCAGATCCATCTCCATAATTTGAACTTCAAAAAGACCACCGAAGAAGCCTTGCGCACCCATTTCACGCAATGGGGACCGGTCGCAAACGTCTATGTGCCTGTTAGTGAATCCAACAAAGCCAAAGGGTATCTCAACAACGGCTTTGCTTTCGTCACTTTTCTGAATCTGGACTCCGCCTCGGGAGCAATATCCCAGAAAAAGACGAATATTGACGGGCGGGATGTGGATATCTCGGCGGTGAAGCCTAAGAGAATTGCAGAAAAGAGCAGCGCGGGTTTTGATGAGGCGAGATCCATCACTCTCAAAAATGTTAATCAGACTGTCACCGAAGCGCAGCTCACAAAGTTTTTGGAGGAAATGATTGGCTCTGTTCTGATTCTTTCACTCAAGCCCAGCAAGAAAATGGCTTTGGTGGAGTTTGCTCTGGTTTCACAAACAGGACTAGCCGGTGTGGCTCTTGACGGTTTAGAGTTTGAGGGTAATGTTTTGCAGGTGGGCTTGAAAAAGGATTTCTACAGGGAGGAGCAGGTCTCTAACGTTCCGAGGATGATGCCTCCTCTGCTCATGAGAAAGCGTAAGCACTGAGGTGGGGTGGTGGAGCCCAGTACGCCACTTATATCCAGTGCTCCATTTTCTCTATTATAAAAATCACAAAATTGACTTGGTTCATACAGAAAAATCCCGCGTTCAATGATGGTGATGGGCATGAGAGACCCGTTTGAAACAGCGAAGGGTATTGCTTTAGTCGACGTCTTCATGTCATAACTTTCGCAACAATGAGGAACATCCAACATTGGTGTTGGGTAGAGCGATACGTGGTGACACCAGGAATATTTCGACACGACAGAATTTGGTAATTGAAATTTAGCTTTGGCTGATTCATGAGTTCCAGATAATGCAGCTATATTTCATCACGGCTGGCATATCTACTAATAGTTTCATTGTTTGGCCCGAATCCCGTGTATCCTATCAGCTTCATTAATTCTCAACGAGCACGCTCAGGGTACAAGAATAGCCAATCACAATGATGCATCGGAACAACGTCTATCTTGATGTGCCGTCAACTCTTTTAGTGTTTCTCCACCAAATCGAGATAAAGTCCAGGCACAACATAATCTTGGACGAAGCCATACAAAGTTCTACAACACGTTTATCAGATCTCATGCGACTGACGGATAAACTGGAAGTAAGCCACAGGTTAGCGAATGATTGATATCAATAGCTCTGGGCCGTACACAGCGAATCTAGCCAAAAAAAAAAAAAAAAAGCGAAACAGTGTATATTGCGAAGTTTTGAATATAAAAAAAGGTCAGTTCGTTTCTTGTGAGATTTCAGATCTCATAATGCAAAATGAAGAAGATCCTTAACAACTAAAACCGAGACGTCGCTCTGTTCCCCACAAAAAGTAGTTCAATACCAGTCTTCGTTCTCCTCGGAGTCAATCTCGTCCTCAAATTCTCCATTCTCCACTTTTTGTTTCACGTCTTTCAACGCCTCTCCCACATCCGCAGAATGGATATTGAAAAAATTCCTCAATGTTTGGAGCATTCCCTCCTCTTCCTCGACGCTTTCGTTTAATTCAGCATAATCTTCCTCAAGCTCTTTAATCGCTCCGTTAATGTTCTGAACCGAAGATGAGATTTTCCCATGCAACAGATACAAACTGCCGATTTTGGCCCTTACTTGAAGAATATCGGTACAAGCGTAGGAGCCATTATATTGATCCTTTCTGAAGCGTCTCTCAATAGCACCTGCTATTACAAATCGTTCATACTGTCTCTTCACAAGGTCGATCTCTTTGTCCAAACTATACTCCCCCGGCAACTTGCCTTTCAATTGTTTCTCAAACTTGGTCAACGTGGAGTTCCAGTCGTGTTGCTTTTTTTCGAGAGCACTAAAATCAATCCAATCACCACTGAAAAGGGCATTCAAGTCAGAGAGGAGACGCGACAATTCTTGAGATCTCTTCAGATAAACTGTGCAATAAGAGGGGCCCAGCTTTTCACGACGACTCAAAGTCTTCGAAGCACCAGAGAAAGAAGATGCTGAGAAAGAGGCTGCCAAAGTGGCCAGAATAGAAGATGCAAATACGAATAATGCGAATTTCATAATTAGATGTCGATGTGAAATATGAAACGCTTCATTCGGGGCATGGTGGACTTAAATACTCGAACTGCGGCTTAGAAGTCCCCTTAGGATTACTAATGAGATACAGGCAAATTGCATGTCGGGCGGAATTATGTTTCGTCTTACCAATCGTGCTGGTTAATCTTTTGAGAACAATGGAGTTCGGCCCCATGCAACGCGAGTAAAGGTTGATCAAAAAAAGGAAAGTATTGCACAGCATTGTCGATCATTCCGCGTCCTCGAGATGAAACACAAATATTCAAGATTTTCTAGAGCGAAATAAAGGTAAGAAATGTGGATCTAGCTACATGGGTAAATCTTGGATTTGCCTGTTTCTACTGAAAGGATGCAAACCGTGATTTTTTCAGTGCGCTAGAATATTAGACAGAAACCAGGGCAGGCAGTATGGCAGTGGTCGTTGTTTCAGTCGTATATGCTGGACACTCCTGTGCATTGATCAATAAAATGGACGAGTCCGATCGGGCATCTGACAAACAAAGCATTCCTGCGTGTGTCGAATACAAAAGTTATGCGCTAACGAATTCAATCTACAAACTCAGGAGCAGATACCCTACTCAGCCTCAAGAGGTTTGAAGCCCGCCAGTAATCATTGAGATACCGCGTAGATCTAAGCGCTCCAAAACTTCAAGAGGTCCTCGCCTCCACCGTTGTAGGCAAGCACATTAGGGCTCGCCTTGTCAAGTCCAGAAATGACGTCACGGGTCCCAAACTTGAGGAATCTTCTCTTCAACTCAGCTGGAGTGACGAGGTTTCCTGCAGAGAACTCAGATTCACGCTCAGGCTGCAACGACAACAAGTAGGACAACAAGCCCGCCACATGAGGGGACGCCATCGAGGTTCCTGACATCGTTTGAGTGTCCAGCCAGATACCAACAGACGTGATGTCCACACCAGGTGCTTGCACGTCGACACACTTACCCCAGTTGGAGAACTCCGCCTTTTGGTCAGCGTTGTCCGTTGCACCTACGGTGATTGGGCCACTCGCTCTCGCTGGAGAAACCTCACAGGCATCTGAATTTTCGTTTCCGGCAGCGACAGCAACGTGCAACCCAGCGTTCGTCACAGCGTTCACCGCCAAATCCAAAGCATCAGACGCACCACCGCCGATGGACATATTGACGGTTGCGCCTTTGTAGCCCTTCTGTTTGGACGCAACCTTAGCTTGATGGTCCTTGGCAGCAAACTCAAGGCCCTTGATGATGTCGGACGTGAGCCCACTTCCCAAAAGATTCATCACACCAACAGCCACCAAGTCGACATTCTTGGCAATTCCGTAGGTCTTTCCGCCAATAGTGCCTGCAACATGACTACCGTGGCCATGCGCATCGACGCGAAGCTTGGGGAACGCCACGGCATCACCCCATACGGCTCTTCCCTCGAAGTCGGGATGCTCCACCTTGATACCCGTGTCGATGACGTAAGCTGTGACGCCCTTGCCTCCCTGGTCATCGTAGATGTACTTTGTGGCGGCGGGGTGCGACAATTCACGCTGGGAAACACGCGCCAAGCCCCATGGGGCATCCGCTTGTGTGTCCACCTCGTTGATGTGCATCACAGAGTCCTGCTCGATAAAGTCGACCATAGGGTTGGCTCTGATAAGCTCCAACAACACTGGTGGCAAGTATCCCGTGTAGCCCTTAAAGGACAGGATATTGACGAAGTTGAGCGCATCTGCCATGAAGTTCTCAACACTGTCACGCAAATCGTGGGCCAAGTCTCTTCTAGTCAAAGTGGCAAGTTGCCCCGTGACCCACTCATTGTGTGCCTCGTATTCATGATCTTGGTAGCCGTCTTTGAGTACCACGATGTACAGGTGTGCGACAGCGTTCTTTCCCCTGTTCACGGAGGCCAAATTGACGGGAGCATTGGAAAAGGACCCGTCGTTGTTAATCGGAGCGACAGTATTCTCCTGGATTCCAGGGAGAGAAAAGATTTGTTCCAAGTTACCTAAGTTGTTTAAGTTTGGAATGAGCAATGCATTCGAGCACGCTGCAAGAATGGAAAGAAGAATAGCCAACTGCATTTGTCTATCACGGTGAAACTGTGGCGGCTTTTTTTATAAACACCGAGTTTGCTAGCCTCTGAGTTTGAAGAGAAGAAAACCGGTAAGTTGTATGAGCGTGAGAAATTACCGTTCCTATGTGAGCAATTTTTGGAGTTTGAGGTGATAATTCTAGAAATGTGAGTAAAGAAAAGAAGACAGAGGGAAGTTCTTATCGCTTGTGCGGGGGTGGGCATGGGGTGGCGAGGGGCTATCTGCAGGTATTTTCTGACAATTGTGGTTACAGGCGAATTGACTCCGAATATCGGCATGAAGTGAAATATGGATGCGTCAAAAAAAGTGTTTATGATAATTTTTGGGATTTTGGAATTTTTGAAAGCTCCCTTTCTAAAATTTAAAGTTGTTTGTGTTCTTGTGTTTATATGTGAGCCAGCCGGAGACAGTGTTGCGAGTACATAATTAGGATAATACTGTTGTTCATTTTCAGAGACCAGATAAAATATTTGTGGCGCTTGTGCAGGCAAACAAGAAAAGAGAAGGGGAAAGATTGTTTGAGTGTGTGCGGAAATTCTTTAAGGTTGATGCTCTTCCTTCGAGGAAGATGACTTCTGTATTTCTTGTGGAACTTTGAACTATGAGGGTTTGTGCCATGAAATATATTTTTCCAGAGGAAGAATTGTCATATCAGATTTTGTAGACGCAAATGACTGATTTATGCGAACCTCGAGCATTGTGGTGTCAATTGTTAATGAGAACGTGGTACCGCGAAAATTCGCTTGTTTTTCCCTCGCTCAATATTATTTTGAACCTTTTAGTGCTTGTTTTGATACGTTCCATGGAGCCGACTTTTCACGGAGACGACTGTGATCTCGAAACGCAATCAGTGACAGAAAAAAAAAGTTGCTCGTAGAGCTTGTTGAGAAGTGGCAACGTCCATGTTAGCCAAGAGCATTCTATTAGTGCTGGTGCTAGTCACATATAACCATGATTCGCAAACATCTTCTGATGCCTTAATATGAGACCATCTGCTCAGTCCTATAGGGTGTGTGTCAGAAAGTGTCACTCCCTAACACGGCCGATCAAAACAAACTCGATGAAAATTCAGCATTGTATAACACAATACTACCAAATAGAATTCAAATATAAAGCACCCGGTGGGAAAAGGTTGGGGCTGCTTGCTTATGTGCAGGTCACCTACCCCAGCAGTTTAGGCCCTGACGAATTCTCTTAAAATTTGTGAGATTTTTACTTTTCAGCACTCCAGCGTCATCTAGAGAGCGAAACGAACTTCTCCGTGTACATATTTCGTGATACATTACTCTTTGTGGCTATGTATAGCGGGACCTAATTTTGGCGTGCTACGTCCCGGCTGCAAAGTGGGCTGCGGTGTAATACGAAGCGATTAAAGCATAATTTACGTAATGTAAGACGAAGCAGTAAATGATGAGTACGACATTAGTTCTGACTTTATGGCATCATCATGAGCTTTTGAAACTCGCATAAATATTTTTCAATAAAGTAGATAATGGAGCACAAGTACATATATAAATAAGGTCATCATCCGATCCTTGTTCCTTGCTGTTGAAGGGAGAGTTCAGAGCTGGGTACGTCTAGTGGTGTTTGGAACATCAAGTTTGCTCTTTTTGTTAAACACTGCTTTCAATAGATGGCTTCGATACCTAAGATTTGTCACCGTATTATTTGTGACCGGGAGTAATAAATTACGTTGCTTCGTTGTTGTGCCATTCACACTCGGCAGAACGTCCAAATACAATAAGGAAGGAGAGGCCCTTCCACCGTACTTTCGACGGAGCTCACTAGGGATCACGATACAATCAGCAACTAACGTCTATTAATCATTACCGATAGTATTCACAACATTACCATAAAAATCACTACTATTGAATTACTCGCAACACTGGCCAGAGATACTTTCACACAATCCTGGCAGGTGAGAGAGAGCTGGCCCTTGATCGATGTTGCTGCCAAAAATAATCACACGTGACAAATATTCAAGTGATCTGGCATGGGCAGGTGTATTCCTCGAGTTAGTCTCCGCTGACAACAACGGTGTTGATACTTGTGGAATTTAGGGTCGGGAGATTGTAAATATGAGCCTTGACACTGCACCACTTCGAAGAGTTGTAGTCCTCACTATACAAACACAATTTTGGTTTTTATCTTTTGTTTTAAAAGTTGCAAAGTATTTCAATGGACAACTTGAAAAAGAATCATAATAAAGGAATTGAAAATCAAAACTCGGGGCCTGGTGGAGTCTTGTCTGCAGGTCACTAATATCAGCAGTTTGGGCTCTGGCGATTCTGACCGAAACTGATCTGAATCTATTTTTCAAATTTAAGATCAAACGACAGGTCAAAATGTGATCATATATCGCTCTAAGAAGTGAAATTTTGGTCAATGGAGCTGTATTTACTGAACCTTAAACCATTTTATTACTGGCTGCAAAGTGTGCCCGATGTATACACTACCACCCGAGTCACACGGTCACAGTAATGGAAAATTTTAGAGTGGCCTCTCAAAAACGCAACAAAATCACCTTGCGATAGCTCAATGAAGAAGCTTCCCCAATTCGTGCTATTCTACCGTGTCATTAATTTTCTATGACGCACACGCTTCTTATATCACATCGCGCCTCACATAGGCACCAACAGACATATAGTGCCAACTAGATATGATTTGGGAGCTTCTATTTATGTGGTTTATCTAACGAAAAGCCGAGAGAGGATCAATTTTGGCGACTGATTTGTAGTTCGCTCCGTTGACTGGTGCGTTCCGGGCCCTAAGCGAGCACAGCGTTCTGCTTACCATCGATGATTCATTGATGGAAACTCTAGGATTTTCAAAAATTCAAGAAAATCAATTTCATCAGGCTCTTGGAGAATCCGGAATACCATCTCAAGATCTAATCGAAACAGTTGAATTTCAATTCGTCTCTCTTCCATCAGTACCCTCATTCGATCAGACATCACCCCATGCACACAATACAGTAAACCAAAATTACTCACATAAATAATTATCACTAAAAAGACAACCTGACACACAAAAAAGAAATAATTTATCGAAAGAAGAAAATGTCAAAAGGCTTCCTCAAAAAGTCGGTGACTAACCTCTCGCGCGAAGCTTGTCTACAGTTCTGGCAATTTTTTTGAGGCTCACAAAATTTTCTCACCATCCGTGTTCTCCACTTTCAGACCCAGTCCACGCAATCGCCAGGTGTTTTCGCTGTTTATTTTGGACCGTACAAGATGAGCGCGACTATCAAGTTGGAGAAGACCGACAGGAGGGACACTCTTGTCGAGATCGAGAAAAAATACCAGCAGTACTGGGCCGAGAACAAGTTTTTCGATGTCGACGCGCCATCCTACGAGGAGGATGCCGAACAAGACGGAGAGAAGTTGCGGGAATCCCACCCGAAATTCTTTGCCACCATGGCTTATCCGTATATGAACGGTGTGTTGCATGCGGGTCACTCGTTCACCTTATCGAAGGTAGAATTTGCTACTGGATTCGAAAGGATGAACGGCAAAAGAGCGCTTTTCCCCCTTGGTTTCCACTGCACCGGTATGCCGATCAAGTCCTCGGCGGATAAGATCCAGAGAGAAATCGAGCGTTTTGGTGCGGACTTCTCCGGCGTTCCCGATGAAGAGGAGGAGGAGGAGGAAGCCCCTAAGGAACAAGCCAAAAGCGAGGATGTCACCAAATTCAAGGCGAAAAAGTCCAAAGCGGCGGCAAAACAGGGGAGGGGCAAGTACCAGTTTGAGATCATGATGCAATTGGGGCTCAGCAAGGACGAGGTGGCTGCGTTTGCCGACCCCCAGCATTGGCTCGACTACTTTCCCCCTTTGGTGCAGAAAGACGTGACTGCTTTTGGCGGCAGAGTCGACTGGAGGAGATCGATGGTGACCACGCCCGCCAACCTCTATTATGACGCGTTTGTGCGCTGGCAAATCAACCGTTTGCGCGATGTGGGCAAGATTAAGTTCGGTGAACGGTACACGATTTACTCTGAGAAAGATGGCCAGGCCTGCTTGGACCACGACAGACAATCTGGTGAGGGAGTCAATCCACAAGAATACGTGGGTATCAAGATCGAGGTCACCGAATTTGCTGCGGGTGCCAGACAGGTTTTTGAGGACAACTCGTTTGATCTCACCAAAAACAAGGTCTACTTGGTTGCGGCGACTTTGAGGCCGGAGACCATGTATGGGCAACTGTGCTGTTTCGTCTCGCCCAAGATCGACTATGGGTTGTTCAAGGCGTCCGAAGGCTCGTACTACATCACCACCGAGCGCGCTTTCAAGAACATGTGCTACCAGAAGTTGACTCCTGTGAGGGGAGACTACTCTGCGGTGTTGAAGATCAACGGGTCTGCCATTGTCGGCTCGAAAATCAACCCTCCCATGGCGCTCCTCAAGAATTTGCGTGTGCTTCCCATGGACACCATCTTGGCCAACAAGGGTACGGGCGTGGTCACGTGTGTCCCCTCCGACTCGCCCGACGACTACATCACCACCAAGGATTTGGCCAACAAGCCCGAGTACTATAAGATCGAGAAGGATTGGGTGCAAAGCGACATCGTTGCCATCATCCACACCGAGAAGTTTGGCGACAAGTGTGCCGAGTTCTTGGTCAACGACTTGAAGATCCAATCCCCTAAAGATGTGGTCCAGTTGGCGAAGGCCAAGGAGCTTTCGTACAAGGAAGGTTTCTACAACGGAACCATGCTTATCGGCAAGTACAAAGGCGAGAAAGTCGAGGTGGCCAAGCCCAAGGTGAAGGCCGACATGATTGCTGCGGGTGACGCTTTCGTTTACAACGAGCCCGAGGGCCCTGTCATGTCCAGATCGGGCGATGAGTGTATTGTGTCCTTGGAGGACCAGTGGTACATTGACTACGGTGAGGAGTCGTGGAAAAACCAGGCTCTCGCGTGCCTTGCCAGCATGGAGACCTACACGAAGGAGACCAGAAACGGGTTTGAGTCTGTCTTGGACTGGTTGAAGAACTGGGCACTCACCAGAACTTACGGGTTGGGTACGAAATGCCCATGGGACGACTCCCAGTTGATTGAGTCGTTGTCGGACTCCACCGTGTACATGGCCTACTACACAATTGCCCGTTTCTTGCACTCGGACTACTACGGCAAAACCAGCGGCAAGTTTGTCATCAAGCCGGAGCAGATGACCGACGAGGTGTTTGACTACATCTTCACCAGACGCGAGGACATCAAGACCGACATTCCTATCGAGCAACTCAAAGAAATCAGAAGAGAGTTCGAGTACTTCTACCCCTTGGACGTCAGAGTTTCCGGAAAGGACTTGATTCCCAACCATTTGACCTTCTTCATCTACACCCACGTGGCGTTGTTCCCCAAGAGAATCTGGCCCAAAGGTATCAGAGCCAATGGTCACTTGATGTTGAACAACGCTAAGATGTCCAAGTCGACCGGGAACTTTTTGACCTTGCAGCAAATTGTGGAGAAATTTGGTGCCGACGCCTCGAGAATCGCCTTGGCCGACGCGGGTGACTCCGTCGAAGACGCCAATTTCGACGAGTCCAACGCCAATGCCGCCATTTTGCGTTTGACCACCCTCAAAGAATGGTGCGAGGAGATCAAGGCGTCGCAAGACTCTTTGAGAACCGGTGAGCTCGACTCCTTCTTCGACCTTGCGTTCGACAACGAGATGAACAACTTGGTCGAGCAGGCTTACGAGCAATACTCTCTCACAAACTTCAAGAGCGCTCTCAAATACGGCTTGTTTGACTTTCAGGGCGCCAGAGACTACTATAGAGACAGTGTCGGAACTATGCACAAGGACTTGGTTTTCAAGTATATCGAGCTACAAGCCTTGTTGTTGGCACCAGTGGCACCTCACTTTGCCGAGTACTTGTATAAGGACGTGTTGGAGAAGGATGGTTCCGTGCAAACGGCGCAATTCCCCAGAGCCTCCAAGCCAATCTCGCAAGGCTTGTTGGACTCCTTGGACTATGTCAAGGAATTGGCCAGAGCCGTGCGTGAAGCTGAGAGTGTGGTGTTGAAGTCGAAAAAGGGTAAGGCTGAGGTGGATGCCTCCAAGCCGGCTGTCTTGACCTTGCTTGTATCCACGTCTTTCCCCGAATGGCAGGATGAGTACATTGAGCTTGTCAGGCAGCTATACGATAGTCAAACCTTGAACGATAACAAGGTGATCAAGGAGAAAGTGGGGAAGGATATGAAGAGAGCTATGCCGTTCATCCACTTCTTGAAGCAGAGATTGACCAAGGAGGACCCTAAGACGGTGTTCAACAGAAAGTTGACGTTTGACGAGGGTGAGCTCTTGCAAAAGGTCGTGGATATTATTCAAAAGTCCACCACCACCATCAAGATTGACAAGCTACAGGTCATCTCGTTCCCCCACGGAAGCAAACAGGGATTGGACCTTGCGACTGGGAAGGAAGTCGAAATCGTTGCCACCGGCAAGGTCGTCGAGGCATCGGTTCCAGGGCAACCTGGGATTTTGATCCAGAACATTAAGTAAGTTACTCTTGGAAATTCGTACGATAACTTGATACATATGAAGATAGAGATGAGAGATTTGGTGAGGAATATGTATGAGGTGCTTTGTACTACAATAAAACCTTGATAAGTGGATATCGCGCTAAATGTAACTCAATAAGTGGATAAAATTACGTGTAAATGATTGCGGGAGCTCACCACAGGTACTCAGAGCTATGAAAAAAACATGAGGCAGAACAAAGCACTCAAAGGCAGTGCATACTTGGCATTTATTTATTTGACACTTAAGCCAAAACCAAAGAACTTGTACAAAAAAAATCTTGTGATTTGTATTTAGTGGCTAACATTAATGGATTCACAGAAAAAATGCGCATTAAATTAATTTTTCCGATTTTTAGAGAGCAAATGTTTGGTCAAAAGACCTATAAATATAAAGTTTTATCAACATAGGTATGATAGTCTCGAAATTCTCTATTTCACCCACTAATTTTCATAATCTTGTACACTTTCAGGAATTCACTTCATAAAGAAAACTACACATCTCCTCGTTATCTGGATATCTCGATAAGTGGGTAGAAGCGCGCGTTTCTAATGTGCTTATCGAGGTTTTACTATATTGTTAGGTAGTAGTATTTAACAAAGAGACAAGTGTCTCGGGCCTTGAGGTGGGTCACTCAGGCGGGTCGATGAAACAGGGGTAGCCCCCTCTAATAAACAAGTTTTGGGCGAGAAGTTTTCATGAGGAAGTCCTACTCAAAACTCCAGACTCCATCGGAGGTTTTTTCTATAGAATATATGGTTTTGCTGAGATGAGGCTCGCAAAGCAGCCGAACCACAGCACCCTCCAATGTGATGTTTTTAAAAAAATAAAAAAAGAAGTAATTAAGGTCTTAATGCCGGTAGTGATTACTGCAAAATAGTTTTTGATTATATCGCGATCGGTAGTAATCAAACTAGTCTTACTAGTAATTTTTCCTTACGCGGAACGTATTGAAACATTTATATATTTTTGCTCGCCAAAGAACGGCGAGACAATATTTTGTGCCTTTCATGGCCGGTGAGTTGGGCCCGTAGTATTTGGAGGTGGTGACGAGGAAAGCCATCTTGACGTTGGATCACAAGAGGTTCCCATAATTAAAGCGACAACACGCACCCCTTGATTCAAGAAAAACAAGGACCGCATGACGACCTTACTGACGTCTATACCAATGTTAATTAATCTATTTTACTAAAGAAGCTTTATGTGGGCTTTGAACACTCAAGAAGGCCAAAAAAGGTAGTAGTAATGTCGTTTAATACAAATACGTACTACTTAGTACTTCATATTTACATACTATTAAAAGTAAAAAAGTTAGTAATTATCCTATCTTCTCGCAGCACCGGTTTGTAGCCTCGACATCTATCGGGATCAGGCATGCAAATGCCGATGCCTATATGGCTGAGATATATCTCGAATCAAATGGAATTCGCATTTATCAGCAGATCAAAAAGTGTGATGCAACATCGGAAAAATATTCAAGAGAAACAAAAAGTCACAACTATTAAACGTTTTCCCCACATGCAAGATGTATGAGTAGCACCGTCGCCTCTCGCACATGGCCATACCACTGCGGTCCACTGTAATCAGCCTCAATACAAAATGAAGAGCGTGAGAAATACAAATATACAGCCCCAATCAAAGTCTACCAACAAGCAAATATGAAGACCAGTTATTAACTATACATTTCTTTAAAGCAGAAAGTCCTCGAATCTCTCTTTCAAACTCAAAAGAATCTTCAGTCTTGCCTGATTCAGTGCACTGTATTTTCCCCATCAAATAGGCTCGGCCCTAACGACCTCCGCAGGTCTCCTCACCCTCTCACTCTCACCCTCTCACTAACAATGTGACAGATTGCCAGTGACAAGTTGAGAACCACCACTGCGCGTTTTGTTACCAGTATTTCCACCCTTCTCCTCCTACCACCCCATATAAACCCCATAAAAAACAAGATTTTCACGAGAAAGAATATTCAGAATACATTTCTTCGAAATCCTACCGATTCAAAATATCCTTTTTGGATCTGCCGCGCAAACCTGAACGCTTTCAGGCGCCTTTCTTCCCACCCCTGTGCAGCCCCATATCTGGCTGCGAGGTGTCTATAGAGCCCATCTATACCATACTGGATTCACCACAACCCCGACAAATATACAAAAAATGGGAAGTTTTCCCCCGCAGTACCCTTTGCTGGCACTGGAGCCCACTTACGACACAAAACTCGCGGATCCCAGCGGCAATATTGCCCCTTGTTGGCACCCTTACGCGCTGACCGACTCCCCGCTTTTCGTGCCCCCTGGATACACACAAACGGGGCACAAGGAGTCCCGCAAGCGGTTCCATGAAGCAGGCAGCCCCGTCATCACCCCGCAGGGTTCCGCGGACGCCGATGGAAATGCACACCCGGCCGATCTGGGCGACGATATGGTGGTCACCGATTGTGAAACTCCCCTGGACAGCCAGCACCAGAACATGCACCCCTCGAAACGGAGGCTCACAGCAATAATGGCTCCCGAGCCTACCAGCGTTTCCGGGCCGAGCCCGGGCTTTGGCGAGGACCTGGTGCTCGAGAAAGACCGCAAGGAAATGCACCCGTGCACTCCAACGTTCTTGGATCTGCCCCACTCTCCGGTGTCAGATCAGACCGACCAAAACACGCACCAGCTCGTGCTTCCGCTGCCGCTGGCGTCGCCCGTGCAAGCTGCTGCTGCCGCCGCTGCTGCTGCTGCGAATATCACTGCCATCACAAGTGACAGTGCTGGTTCAGTGGTGTCTACCTTCACAGATACGCAAACGTCTCTGGGGGTTTTAGAACAGCAGCTTTCGAGCGTTCCCCGCACGCAGGAGGAGCTTGTACGCATGGTCATCGGGTTGGGCCGGCTTGTGCTGCCTCCCAACAGAAACCACGCGGTGTTTAGGCTTCTACAACACATGGACCGGCTGCTGTTGCTGGCGATCTGCGGCTTGATCCACACCAGTCTTAGCCACGATATTCTCTCGCGATTACCCGCTGAGCTTCTGCTCCACGTGCTTCAATTTGTCGACGCGCGACTGCTTTTGGCCGTCTCTGCCGTTTGCCGCAAATGGTACTCATTGGTCAACAACACCGAGCTCTGGCTCTACCTCCTCCGGAGAGACGCGCTACTCACTGACCGCGACGTGATCACACGCGAGTTGGCGCACCCGGCCCGCTTGCGCGCCGACTGGGGCGCCCTCGGAGAGCCGTTGCCGACACTAGTGCAGATCTGCCCGGCACAGCTCCTCTACAAGAAGCGGCACGTGATCTTTGGGCGCTGGATGGACCCCCAGTACAAGCCGCGGCGCACCAGCGTGGCGGGCCACGGTGCCAACATTGTCACGTGCCTCCAGCACGACGCCGACAAGGTGGTCACTGGCGTGGAGGGCCGCCGTATACACGTCCATGACACGCGTACAGGCCGCCTTTTGCGTGTGCTCGAGGGCCACGACGGCGGCGTGTGGGCCCTCCGCTACTGGCGCAACACGCTAGTGAGCGGGTCGACCGACCGCGATGTACGCGTGTGGAATCTTCGTACGGGCAGATGCTCCCATGTGCTACGGGGTCACACACTGACTGTGAGGTGCTTGGACATAATTCACCCAACGGACATCGGCACCGACGCCAAGGGGGCACGTGTGCGCTTCCCGCACCAGCCGCTTTTGGTCACGGGATCGCGTGATCACACGTTGCACGTGTGGCGACTTCCCCAGGACAACGAGGCAAGCCCCGAGGAGGCTGACCGGGTGCGGGACCCGATAATCGTCGATGCGCGTGAGCCGACCAATGGATACCTCTTGTGTACGCTCGCGGGCCATACGCAGTCAGTGCGTGCAGTGGCAGGCCATGGGAACATCGTAGTCCTGGGCTCGTACGACGGCACAGTGCGTGTGTGGGACCTCAAAGCTGGCGGAAAGTGTATCCACGTGCTCGAGGGCCACACCGACAAGATCTACTCTACTGCCCTCAGTTTCCACACCGGGCGCTGCTTCTCTGGGTCGATGGATCTGTCGATCAACGTGTGGGACTTCCGCACCGGCGCCTTGCTTGGTTCTCTCGAGGGCCACAGTCTACTAGTGGGTCTCCTTGAGCTTTCCGAGAAGTTCCTTGTGTCGGCAGCTGCAGACGCTACGTTACGCGTGTGGGACCCACGCACGGGGGAAAACTTGTGCAAGCTCAGGGGCCACAACAGTGCCATCACCTGCTTCCAGCACGATGCTCTACGCATTGTTAGCGGCTCGGAGCGTATGCTCAAGCTCTGGGATATCCGCACGGGAAAGTTTGTGCGCGATCTCCTCTCGGACATCACCGGAAGCATCTGGCAAGTGAGCTTCGACCCGGACCGGTGCGTCGCCGCAGTGCAAACGATCAAGAATGGCGTGGAGGAGACGTATATTGAGATCTTGGACTTCGGTGCGCCATTGAACCTGCAATAGTGTCTTTGGCATGGCTGCCTGAGGGAGCTACTAGTATGTCATAAAAGCTTTATCAATCGCAGAAGCTTAATTTCTAATACAAATTTGCTAGACCTACCGGCGCCACCTATCCCAGTAAACAGCAGTCTTCTTCAGCAAAGTAGATCTTTCGAAGCTTGACGAATCTCTCCAAATCCCCAGCCACATCTATTCTCCTTTTCGTTCGCTCTGGCTCGACCATGTCCATGTATTGCAGAAACTCATCGTTTGTGTTCTGGTATTGGCCATCAGGTCCGAGATTTGACTGCAGTTTTAGCAACATATTGTGAAAGTACCGAAAATATGAAACTTCTCCGAAATCATGTAAGTGCATACACCAAGATTTGTGGCACGTGAACACATTTTCCTTCGGTTTCAAATTCTGAAAAGAACTTGGCATCTTATCTGAGCTATCGACGGAAGCCTCTTTTCCCGAATCCACCTGATTCGGAGCATGCCCATTTGTATCATTCACGCTTCCTATGCTTGAAAGAAACACCCTCTGGTTGCAGATAGAGCATACTAGTATGGGAACAGATGAAGATGCAAACGTCTCCACGACTAGTTCCCATCCCATTGCCGCTAGTATATATGCCCAGGAAGGAAACGTCTTTTCAAGCACAGGCCCGAGGTTTTCCTTGGTATCCTTGAAATACCTGTTTAGAAGCCACGCATTGGATATTTTGATGAAACCAGATGTCTCGTTTAAACCCTCTAGCGGAACCAAAGTCGCAAGGGTTTCAGAGTAGTGATTTAGGATTGCCAAATTGGTGTGCAGCCGGAGGAGAAGATCCAAATATCGTGTGATAAGTTGATCGTCAGTACTACTCATATGTGGAGTAGGGTAATATGTGCCCACCACAGGACACAGAAAACTGCGCCATGGACACAGACTAGAATGGGCTGTGAGTCTAATTTGGTCAACGTACAGATCCCGGAGTCTTACATTGAGCTCCTGAATATCCGATACATCGAAAACAGAAGGAGCATATGCGGGCTGCTCAACCAACGAATTAAAAGTCAAGTTTACTTGGCGACCACATCCCGTACATGAAAGACAGTTCTTCACGTCATTAAACAGATCATTAGGCTCGCATTTCCACCCGTGGGAGCTGCAAAAGAGCTCCGTGAGCTGGTTATCGTCCTGCTTGAAGAAGGGTAGGCTCCAATTAAGTGCAGTATACGTGTGTAATCTTTCTAGAAGCAATTCGCGTGACAATGGGTCAAACTTGGCGCCGTTTTCTGATTGAATGTATTCCGGATCTGGCCCTGGTTCCTTGGCTCTTTTTGAGTTGTGATAGGCAAAGTGGTGCCTGGCTTTGACTGCACTGAAAAACTGGATATCTGGATGCGAAGCGTACTTCGCGGGTGTCTGTAGACCAACAGAGGACGTCTGAATTGACCGTGGTTCGGTGGATCTGGCGTCGTTATTGAATAGATCTAGACAGTGGTCCAACACTTGAGGGGTGTTGAACGAGACATCCGATAAGTTCATAGGATGATATGGCGTGGCAATGGGGTTTGATGGGGTGTGGCTCCGATTGTAGATTTTGTGAAGACTAACTGTGGAGGCTGTACAGTGTACAGTGAAGCGCACCATGATAAGCGCACGTGACTTGTGAAATAATAAAGTAGGAGGAAGGAGAAGGTTCGGGGGTGAGGACGAAAAGAATTTAGAGTATATTATTCTGGGGAGTTCAATTTTAAGGGGTTCATCTTCTTAGCTTTAATACAGTTGACTTTCAGTCTATTCAATGTTTCGCGTATGGTCGTAGCACTGGCTGCTTATCGTGATTTTGAGAATCACAGCATAAGCAGCTTTGGGGAAGAAAATGAGCAAATTTTCCGAATGAGATTCAATTATTTGAGTGAAAAATCGATATTTGAGAGTCATCATCAATCGAAGGCAGAGCTTCTGGTGTAAGGGGACGTTAGTTTGGACCGCTGCAACTCTTTCGCACCCATTAGTTGATCCTCGCTTGTATATGAGATTCTTGACACTGTTAGGTCAAACCTGTTGATGTGCTTCTTGAAGATCAAAAAAATTCTTTTATAACATAGTATCTTGAAATTTTTTATGAGCTCCTGTTAAGGGATAGCCAGAAACCTTAGAATTTAATGGTCAAATTTGCGTCACTCTTATAAGCATGCTAATCTGTAGTCTGGGCTAGGTTCTAGGTGAGACTTTGAAGTCTGACATTGTCGAGCTGAACTGCAAAGTTATGTTGAAGAATAAACTATGCAAAAAAATGGGATGAATTGTGGCATATATTAAATACAGTCTGTAGATAAAAGGCATGTTTCCATCGGGTAGGCAAAAGGATGAGCCCCCATAATTATACACCCAATATAGACCTTATTAATAACGCAGCAATTTGTTCAGGAATATCAAGATTCAGAAAGTGGAAAAATCGTTGCCCAGAAAATGTACATCTGATCAGTTTTCCCTGATTTTGATTTTCAAGGAGGCCACGTGGTGGCACGAGTTGGCCAAGTTTGGGTATTGAGGCTTGAGAACGATTTGTACGACTATATTAGAGCACTGGCATTGGTCGAGGAAATTGTCCATATGACGTACACTGATTGTCATTAACATGTTTTTGAATTTGATCTTTTTGCAACTTAAAAGGGAAATGGGTATTGTTATTTCAAAGCGAATTTAAAAGCTAGACTTCTCACGAAACATATGGATGTGCCAATACAATCCGCATACATACCCTGACAAATTTCTTAACGAAATAGTTGTTCTCAGAATCCCTAAGACTCCATCTCGATGTGATTGGAGAAGACACACGGATGGCGGCAATGATACACTAGACGCTTTGGAGTGCACACCAGACCAAACTCGAGGTCAACTATCCCAATCTTTTTTGGACGGATTGTCGCCCAGTATGAACAGGACCAGGCTGAGCTCATCTTCGGAGCGCTTGGCGCATTTTGAGGAGAGCAACATTAACGAGAAAATACAGAAATTCTAATGGAGTCTCGGAGTTCATGACAAAGTTCGCTACTGCCGCCAGTACTGCTCCCAATTTTACCATTCTCAATCCGCAGAAGCCGTATACCTTGTCAGAATAGAAGCATTATGCTATTATCAAAACCCGCTTAAGCTAGTACGAATTATAGATACGGCTGATGCAATACAGCCAGCTCGATTAAATAGAATTCATGCCTTCACAGGTTACGATTCCTCCAAGTCATTGAAAAATTAAATTCCGGCTTTTCCTGTAAGAGAAAGAAATTTTGCCTAGGCTTCACATATTGCATATTTCCAACTATCTCAAAGAACATATAGGTAAAGGATGTGATATCGGCACAAAATCTCGGGACTGAGTTCTCCTGTGACAGCACTTCTCTAAAATTATTTCAATCACACAGAACATGCTATCCGGTCGCACATCTGACTGCCAACCTGGTCAAAAAGCACTCTAAGCCTCGCCTCTTGCCTTCAAAATCTGGTGCACAGAGTCAAGGACCGAGGTTTTCAAGTCGATCAAGGGAGATCCCAAAAGCTCCCTTGTTCTGGCATTGTCGAGCTGGCATCCACCCTCATTGATTGCTCTTCCAGCCCCAGGTTCACCCACGGGCACTTTACCTTTTAAAGATGGGATGTTTTCATTGATAATATCAAGCAAGTCCTGGCCTGTCATTTTCTCTGAAAACAAAAACAAGCGCTCGTTGGCCAAGTGTCTCTCGAAAGCCACCAAATGCGCCTTGGCCACGTCCCTGACATCTACGAATCCTCCGTTGATTTGCGGCACCTCGGATTCCGGGATCAATGCCAAAAGACTGTTGACGATCTCCGCAGAAAAGTTCATTTCTTTCTTGACCTCGGAGTCAAACGCTTGCGGGCCAAACACATATACCGGGTTGACGAAGTTGACCACGAAATCGGGGTTTTCTTGTTCAACGTACTCCCAGACGGCCTTTTCTGCAAAAGTCTTGGAACCTAAATACCCTGACACCACGTCGGCCTTGGCCTCCTCCAAAGTCATTGGGTTCCAAGACTTTTCGTTCTGCACATGAGATGTATCTGCCTGTTTTGAGGCAACAAACATCGCCAGGTACGAAGACGTCACTACGACATTTCTGATCTGAGAACCGTGTGCCTTGATTGCGCTCAAAACATTTTTTGTGCCTTCGATTGCCGGATCAAGCAACTCCCTTTTAATATCGGTGGCACCAAAGTTCACGGGCGACGCTGTGTGCAAAAATACCGAGATTTCTGGGTGTTTTGCCAATGCCTGGTCGAAAGCACCTGGCTTTTCGATGGCTGGCACAACTTCGTAGGAGAAAGAAGACCCGAGCAACTCTTTAAGGTGCTCTCCTTTTTCGGGGGTCCTCACACTGCCAATGACATTGTATCCTTTGGAAACAAGAAGCTTGATGATGTGCTGGGCAATATAACCTGTGGCTCCAGAAACAAAGACAGAGGTAGTCATTTTTAAGTTGATTGGAATCTGTATTGCTTGGGAGTATTGAAAAAGAGGGTGTGGGTATTTAAAGAGATTATCGGTTCGAATTCAAATCGTTGGATACGAGAGCTGTGGCTGTTTGGCTCCTGTTTATGGTACCTTGTTTTATTAGTCTCGTTGTGGCGTTGGGCACCGGGCTGCTGCGAACCGCAAGGCACCAAACTTTAATTACGAGAGCGGATTTGGTGTCTTGAAAGTTAATTGGTGGCGATAATAGCCGACCGATGGTAATAAGGGGAAATCATGAGAGTCTGCGAAATAAAACTGGAAATAAATGTTTTGTTGTATGAAGAGAGGGATCGTGTTTAGCCCAGCGTTGTTCAGATTGCAAAATTGCTGCAGCACGCGTGCGTAGCTACGGTCGCGATACGTCCAGGCCGTATTGTTGTCTATGCTTTGTGTCGCTCTCAAGTATAAAGCAAATGTTCTGATATCCGAATTATTAAGGATTTTTCTACTTGAAAAGTAAAGCAGAACATAACTGTAAAATTAGGTAGGCAGGCGTCTTTTCATAATAGTGCTTAGTTTAGTCACTAGCTATGTGTCACCGTCGTTACATCTACGGTTATTTATGTCAGATCTATCTGGACGTTAAAAGCTAAGAGCGATAGATAAAACTTGAATAGCGATAAAACTATGTGTGACGGTGACCCTTCTGAATAAAGGATAGGAAAAAGAGAGCCCCCGTGTCCCCAACGGGGGGACTGGCGACTATATAGGAGAAAGCATGGTAACAATGGTAACAATGGGAAGATCTGCGCGCGGGTGAAATGCGTATATAGCGTAATTTCACTAGTGGATATGTCTTACCTGACATCTCGGCCAGTTTTGAGTCAGGGCTCTTACTTGAAACGATGACTTAACCACTACTTAGCTCAGCGGTGCGGTGTTTGGCAGTAGGCGAGAATTGGATGCAACTTGTGCTCGTGCGCGAAGGCGGAGACTAAGTCGGGTGTAGTCTTGCGTTCGAGCTGGCTACTGAGAGCGTCTGGGTAATGTTCCGAGTGAAGGCAGTCTGTGAATACTTCTTCGCCCTCTCGGAATTGGACATCGGTGTGGCATTCATCAAAAGAAATCTTGGCCGATTGGAATGCGGTTGGTGCGAGGCAAGTGCGTTGGTCTGGATTTGACTGAGTGTGGGTGAAGTGCTCCACTGATCGATCGGTCTGAGCAGCAGGTGGGTGTAGAAAAATTCAGTAGGGGCAGATGGCGTATACCCAGGGCCCAAATGGAATGGCGACTTTCCTAACGAAGTGGACTGCTGAGAGTTCAAACGAAATGGCGAATGTGAAGACGTTAAAATTGCTGGATTTCTCTGCTAGAATCAGCCTGGATTTTTTGACAGGAGGTAGGAGAGCCTGCACTTTAATAGCAGTAATTAGGTGAACAACTAGTTCGAGTCGCTACATCTGGAAGTAACAATGTTGCGCTATGCATTGATACCGCATGTGGTTCAGGGAAAGCGATCGTACACGTCATGACAACATGGGAAACCTCACACGATGCCAGTGATCACCAACTAGACGGTGAAGACAGCGGTTGTTTCTCACAGAGTTAACTGGTTTGGTTTGAGTAACAAGAGTCAAATGAATCCGCTTGTTTTCGGAGGTGAACTGATCTCGTATTCTCAATTACCCACAGAAGCTGAATTCCTCGACAGTGTTTTTAAGAAGCTTGTGGTCCCATCAGTTCTATCCCACAGCTGTTCTTGCTGGGCTCGATGGAACTTGCTGAGAACATTACATAAAAACAGTATAGCTGTCTTCTGGACCTTACTGTAATCTTTGCGAATATCGTCCTCTTCCTTTTTGGATTATACCTTATAAAGAAACAGGCCGTTGGCGCCTGCAGCACCAAATGATATCATTCTTGAAGTAAGAGATGGAAATGAATCTCAAAGTTTACCATTTGGACGATAATCGGTGTTTTTTGTGCGTTTGATCGTTGCATTTTCTAGATGTAGCATCTCATGTCAATGACGCGTAATGTTTGGCAAAATGCTCAGGCTAAGCTTAGGCATTTCACCCTGCTATATTCATAAAAAAAAACAGAGCCAGTGTCAGAGACAGTTTCAAGATTTAAGAAAAACACTGCCTGTTCGCAACATATTTTAGGGTCCAGAGGGAGTACCGATGCTATGGCATATTAAAAATGATGTTTTGCATAACTATTTTCTCCCTCTTTTGGTGCCCCCTAGTGTTATCTATGAATTCGGAACACAAAATAGATTCTAAGCTAGTAACGGCAGCCATAACCCAGATAATTCCATGTGAACTCATATAAGTTTCAAAAGACCACCGAAGATTCGGACCTGGACATCATGGTACATGTCTGTGGAATAAACGTGTCTGAACAAACAAAAGCCGAATTTACGAAGATGGCCGATGACGTCGTGGACCGCTAAAAGACTTTGCTGGACATCGATCCGATGTACAAGCATTTGACAACGAGGCGGAACTCATCGAGCTGAGGCTCTCCAGAGCCAGCGAGTTCGTGACTAGTGTTGCTACATGTGATGAGATTCTTGCAAAAAAAGTCAAACTGGCCAAAACATCATTGACGATATGCTCATTTCTTTGGAAGTGATGAAACGTCATCCTATTCGTGGCCAAGATATCCTATTGCTTCACCGCCAATATACCTTAACCTCGCCCTTTACCGATATTACGACTCCCAGGGCAGTCGGATTGCTGAGATCAACAACCACTCAAATTCATAAGTAGTTATTTGGCGAGCTTGAAAGACTGTGAGGATGCGTTTGTCAGTATGGTTCACTCTTCGTTCAGTCTTGAATTGTTTTTCCAGCTGGACAAAGCGCGATGCAAACTCGAGGAGTTAACGAGGTATATTTAATTAACACGCAAAGTTGAAGATACGATTAATCCAAGTAAAAGGGAGTTTTGTCTGACCGCTGAAAAGTATCAATAGCTCTACTCAATTGTTTCTTCAGTACTGGTTGACCTTGGAGTGGGTGCAAATCGGCACCGGTTACAACTCTCGCTTCTTCTGTGGTACGTGCCAATTAATCTGCTCTTAAAATACTAAATTGACTGGGGTACTCTAAGATTGCAGGTTCAGCTGTAAAGTGGGGCACGTTTTGGGCATTTGGCAGCTTGAACTTTTGGGGAGCTCCTTCCATTAGAAATTTATTCTCCAATTCAAGTTTCTTGTGAGCAAATGTGACCGCATGTGTGATATTGGGAGGTAATTTCAAAGGTACTAGACGCATAGTTTGAAGCTGCATGGGTTTGTCTTTTTTCGTGTTATTATTCTTTCTTTCTCTTCTCGACACAGTGACGTTTGATTTGTGAAAGACGTGGGATCAAGTACAATTCGAGATGTCGGGCTCGTGAGGGCAATAAAGCCTTGTCTAGGTCGAGTATTAGATTTTTGATATTTAAAAAGCAAATCTTCTCAAGTAATTGTTTTTCAGAGAGAAGTTCGAGTTTTAATCGAAAATGCAATTGGTAGTGTGATATCTCTACCCAAGACTCTTGTGACTAGGCATAGTGTTTGAGGAGTAAATTTCTGTGGGGGTGAAGCATTTATTTATATGTTGCGGGTTTTAGCCATGGCGGCTTCTACACTCGAAAGTTGCTGAAAATGATTTGTCATACGCTCGTGTCTACTATACTTTTGTTTTTTTTAAGAGAAACATCATATTACGGAAAAAATCATTGGACTAAATCCGCCGACAAAAAAAACCATATCGCTATAGAAAAAACCATAATATGTCGTAACCATATTTCAGGTGTGTATACTCACTCGGAGATTTCACTCAGAATTTAATCTGCCAAAAACCGCCTGCCCAAAATATGATCAACTTCGCATTCATCTTACCTTAGATTTTCAAGTGTCATCGACCCATCGGATTAGTCCGATGGAGTGCTTGAGATAATAGTCTATCCAGTAAGGGAACAAGAACCACGCCGTCCTTTCCTTCCCCACACCGAACCGAATAGACCCGCTTAATGACTTTAACAAACCAGTTAAGGCTTTTCAAATTTTTCATACGTGACGTCTTGTGGAGCTAGCATCTCTCGTAAATGCATTGGTTTTGTGAATCCAATTTCGTGCCACCAGTAGTTGGTGATCCCACACTCGTTGTAGAGGTGTCTCAACAAATGGACTGGCTCAACACTCAAGAGGCATAAGTGGCAGCGGAACTGCGGTATTTCATCCGTACTTGTGAAATGTAATGGCACATATGAGCCGAAATTGAACAAATGGAGGGCTGTGAAATCATTCCTGGCCAACCATTCATGTTTGTGTAGTTTTTTCCAGAACTTTTTCCATCGTCCCGACCGACTAGCTTCAGGGAAAATCTGTAGGAGTTTGTTTGGTTTAATTGGGGAAAGTTTCAGCTGCTTTGACTTGCTTAACAGCTTGAACATGACCCCTCGAATAGCCGTTAGCTTCTCCTGCGTGATGGTAAACGGGCCCGGCTTCTTTTCTATTGTAATCGCTGTGTCCATGAGCTGTTCTGACTAACATATGGCTGATTTTCACACTCTCGGATGAGCGTTTGAATGGTGGAAGCATCAATGGTCCTCCTAATCGCAGCTATTTCTGTGGCTGTTTTATAATTATCTCTTCATAATTTTTTATTATTTTCTTCAATCATATCCTTTCTCTATGGAGTCTTTTAGAAGCTTTGGAGCTTTTGTGACTCTGCATAGATAGTATCAAGCGGTGTTGTGGGGATTCGTAAATCGTCGTAATTATCGTCACAGAGATAGCTATTCACGATGAGAATTGAAAAATTTGCTACTAAAGGATTGCCAATCATTTTGTAAGTACGAATCAGAAGTATTACAATTTTATAATTTTAACGAGGGTGTTTGACAGTCGAAGACAATGCAACACAGATGATGGATTTCTCCATCTCAGCAAAATTTGAATCTGCATCCCTTCAACAAATAATATTGTCACAAAGTAGAGAAACAGATTGCTACCAGAGTTGACCAAAATGCTGCTTTTTCTCAAATCTACAGATAAGCTTCGCGGTTGTGAGAAGAATGATAGGGATCGGAATAAGATCGAGGAGGTGCACTGTGAATAAGAGGGGGTCACCGAAGAGTCAAGCGAGAGTTGGAGCGTGGCTTCCGATAACTCCTTCAAGGACATGAGCTTCCTTGAGTTAGACGACATCATTGATATTATTATAGAAGGAATTTTTGAGAAAATTACCGAAAAACTGGACCAGAAAATTCACGTTCAGGTGAGTGATGAAACTCTCGCATAAGGGGATAAAGGTGACATAAAATGAATGGTGGGAAGTTTGGTGCTGCTCGACAAATGGACCAAGCTGATTCATTGCGTACTTTTTGAAGGCAGCTTCATCAGCTTGATCCTCACACGCCGAGTCAATTTCTGAAACTTGCGGAAGGCTTGAAAAGTAAAATTACTATTAATAGATCTGATAAACACCTAGAGCATATTTGTTCTCGTGGCTGGCTCGGCTCGCTAAATATTAGGGTTTATTGCATACCTTAGCCAAGACACGACTTTCGTATGCGTAATACGATTCCTAATTACGAATGCGAGAAATTGGCATCGCGGATACGATGGTAAAGAATCCGTAATCGTAATTAGGAATCGTATCACGACAAAGCCCGTAACACTATCAAGAGGACTTGGTGACACGTGATATACGTGTATATATCCGATTTAATTAGCGTTGAAATGACGTTTCTAGGCTCAAACAGTTTCAAAAGTAGCAACTAGTATGTGAGGGGGCGAAATCCTCGGGTTTCGTGCTTTCATCTTATCTCATCACTGAGTAATCCTCATCGATTGTGTGCCTACTAATGAAGTGCTTAGAACGATCAAGCAACTGTTCCAGACCAAACCATGAGCTTTAGTCCGGTGGTCTTAAGTAGTTGGATCTGAAAGATTCTCTCGGTAAAAATTCGATAACGGTGCTGAAAAGAAGTGTCATGTTGGTCAGTTTCACACGGCAATACATTATTCGTGTTAACGCGAACCGTGGAAGAGTATTATTCTTCCTCTTGGTTATGTTTTGAGTACTTCCTGAACTGGCCCGACGCCACCGAAAGCAGTGAAAATAGATTCACTCAGAAAACTTTTTGATTTGATTGCCTTTTAGTTAGGAAATACTTTGTGATCACTCATTTCGAGCTCTTTTTTATATCATCTACAAATTCACAGAGTGCTGAATTGAAAGACCACGTAAGCTCGACAGCAGCTTGAAACACGCAACAAAGGATTCTCAGTGAATGATATCAATCGAAGAGTCTTGAATTAATGATCTTGTTTTATATGGCAGCATCAGCTTCTGAGCCAATTTATGTTAAATAGGTGTAAGCACCAGAACTGCGAACCACTCCTGCTCACCGTGAGCGTGCTAACCGTGAGCCCCATCGAAGTCAAAATATGCTTAGGAAAAGAATCAGAGAAAATCCCGTAAAAACGAATTTTCTAGAATAACAATGCATTGACTCGAACCTACACCATTTCCATAATATTGCGCATGTATCGAGAAAAAATTAACCCACAGCCAATTCACATTGCTCATACAGATTATGACCGGTCTAAGCTATTACTGTCGCCGCGATTCCTATCAAAAAAACTGGCCTTCGGCCTTTATACACGCTCACAAGACACCAATTCATCTTCATTAAAAAACCTTAGCCTCAAACTCTCAAAGCCCTGGCAAATAAACACTTTCCCTTATCATGTCCTCAAGACCAACTTTGGAAGAGGTCAATGATGACGATATCGACAACATGGACATGGACCTTGCCCAGTTTGACCCGAGTCTCAAAACACCTTTGGCCCCCGTACATAAACCAGTGATTGTGCGGTCACAAGACCTGGAACCCGGGGCGTCGTTTCCAGACTTTTCTGAGTTCGCTAAAAAGGCGAATTTTGAGCCCGCTTCTGGAAAGAAAGACGGCATTGTTGACCCAGAGAAGTTCACTGACGAGGAAAAGGGCGAGATTCGCCAGTTACAGGTCATTTACCCCTGCTACTTTGACGCCGCACGGTCACACAACGAGGGAAGAAGGGTCAGCGATGAGTTGGCCGTTGTGAATCCCTTGGCGAAAACCATTCTGGACGCTTGCCGCTTCTTAAACGTGGCTGTATTGCTTGAATTAGACAAGTCGCATCCACAGGACTACGGCAACCCAGGAAGGGTCCGTGTTCAGCTCAAAAAAGACGGACAAGCAGTAAACAGCTTGTTTCCGAACAAAAGAGCGCTTCTTTTGTCGATAGCCCGGTTTTTAAAGGCCAACCCCACTACGCTAGAAAGTATCAGTAAAAAGAGTGGCATTCCCTACCCCAAAGAATACGAAGGGGATTTCACGCCCGAGCCTTTGCCTAAGGTGAAGGGTTTCAAGATGAATACCATCGTACCCGTTCACTCGAACTTGACCTTGAAACACCCAATGACGAAACTGATATACGAGCCTGAGCCGGAACCAGTAGAGGCTCCGAAAATCAAGGCTCCGAAGAAGAAGATGATGAAGATCAGGGGGTGAGAAGGTGAATCTGAATAATGTAATTTTGTGAGAGGATTTGGCTTTGTCATGTTGGGGCACCAGTGGGAAATGAGGTATGCAGGGACCTTGTAATGGTAAAGTAGGCACTGCAATATATCAGTAAAGCGAAAGTGAAAGTGAATATAGAAGTGTTGGGTTTCGATGTTGCTGTGAAGTCACAATGGTCAATGTGATAGAACGAAGCCACTGGCTTACTTAAGCTTGAAGTATGGAGATACAGCGCATATACCAATGTACCACCTTTTCTGTTGTCTCACGATGTTCTGGGTTCGAGTAATTGGTCTTCTAATAAACACTTTTTTATCATACTTATAAACCCAAATACAGTGAAACCCTTGTCTATTTCTCAACACCTCTCGATACAACAGAAATACTACTCCCATTAATAATAGAACTTACCTCCTACCCTCACATTTAACTAAACAAGCCCTTGTAATTGTTCAAATCGCAGGAGCGTACTGGGACCGGTACTCCTTAATCGCAGCCAAGTTCTCCGCCGAAAGCTTATCGGCCAAATAAGAAATGATGTCCGATAACGACACAATCGAAGAAACAGGAATGCCATACTTCACGCTGACCACCTGGGTTGCCGAGAGGTGCGAGTCCGCGGTGGTCTCTTGTCTATCGAGTGCAATGATACATCCTACTACATTACCCTTTTCGGCCCCGATGATGGTAAACGCCTCGTTGATGGCCGTGCCTGCAGTCATGACATCGTCGATGATCAATACCTGTTTTCCAGCCAAGTCACAGCCTACGATAGATCCGCCCTCACCGTGGTCTTTCTTCTCCTTCCTGTTGAAAGAGTAGCCCACGTTGGCGTATTTCTCCGGGTCGATTTCGGCCAATTTAGCCACCGTGATAGCGGCCAACGGAATGCCCTTATAAGCGGGCCCGAAAAGGATATCGAACTGGATGCCCGAGGCAATGATCGCGTGAGCATACGCGGAGGCCAAGGTTGAGAGCAATTTTCCCGTGTTGAACAAGCCCAAGTTGAAAAAATAGGGGGACTGGCGGCCCGATTTAAGGGTGAACAGTCCAAACTTGAGGGCGTGCGATTCCAACGCCAAATCGAGAAAAGAGGTCTGGAACAGCTGCATTCTAGAGGATTATCTAAGATTTGGGCTTCTCTCTTCAGCAGAACACAGTGTTGGAGACGATCCTGATATGCTTCGGCTGAAGAGAGGGGAAAGAAGAAAGAGGAGAGAGAAAGATGGGAGACTTCGTAAATGTGAACGGCTGCGCAAGAGGGTAACAGGCGAGCGAGAAAAAATTGATAACGGGATGTATGCAGGATGAAGTGTTTTTTGCCATATGTTGCTTAGTGGAGACGTGGTGATTGCAGCTTTGAGGTGATTGTTTCGGCTGCAGCGGTTTTGAGAAAAGGAAATTCGCGACGAAAGTGTCATTTTTCTCGTGTTTGGCCGTTGCTTGCTTGACCCCAGCAGGCATTCTTATATTTATGTCATCGACATCGCGCGGCTTCCTCAACGCTTTCTAGAACCAGGACTAAAAGTCATGTGACCCGTTCCGGGCTTGCCACAACAGACCATCGTCTCAGCTGATCGACCCGTAACTCCCTGTTTTTGATTGCTCGGCCTCTTTCACCAGTAAAAGCATATGTCTGAGATCAGGCATTCTGTGGATCCTGATCTTCCCGGGAGTGCTGAGGATCTGAACGCTGTTTCACCAGCTGTAGCTGCACAAGAACGGGCCGATTTTGAAAACGAAATCCACGCCATAGAGACGCGTCAGCGCCACGATCTCGCCGTGCATTTGTACCTGACATTCCTTCTACATCAAGTGAATCCGTTTTTTCCTCCGCCGCAATGGACGTCGTGGCCGTTACCTGTAACGCACTGCCCGGACCCGAGAATCACCATCGATGCCGAGGACTTCGTCCACAACAACATGATATATAGCAGTAAAAGCAGGATAGTCATGAGGGATGACGATAAACGATGGCTTCGCCGGAAACCTCCGGCTTTTGCGGCCAAGCTCAGCACCTCGGGCAAACGCGTTGACATCAATTATAAGTACAGGCGTATTGTCGATGCCCGGACCTCCTTGGTCAACGAAATGCACTTTGTGTTGCAAAGAAAGATCAGAGAATTGGTCAAAAAGAGGAATCCTTCGGACGAGCGGATTCTCGCAGAGGGTAAACTGGAAATGATGGAAGTCCTTGCTACCAGATTAGCTAATCGACTAGGCAACGTAATGCAACATATTGCAAGTCTGAAGCCACGGGGTTGGAGAGTGCGCGACGAGTTTTCCAAAAAATTCGGCAAAACATGGCAAGACATGGTGCTAGCTAGTTTCGGCCATGATAGCTTGACTGGTCAAGCGAATGTAGCGTCCCAGAAAAGAGTCTACTTAAAGATGAGACAATTGTTTTCGAACGTGTCTTATGATTATGTTTATGATGAGGAGAAGGACGACGAAGAGGACGATGAAAACGCGAAGGAAAATGACAAGGATAATTCCGCAAATGCGTCGGAAGCCTCTTTAGAAAAAGATGACCCGTCTACGAAAAATGAATCAATGCCTGCCGGCCCCGAAATCCAGGCACGCTTGCTTCTAAATACACAAAATGTGGAGTTCAAAGAGCGGGTGATTCTAGGACTCATGGACCAAACTGTGCGAGCAAAACAGTTGTCCTGGGATAAACACGATAATGCCATGTTCGGAGTGTATAGTCCTATTGGGATGCATCTTCACGATGAAAGGCAGAAGGTATTTGAGAACATGACGGTTGATGCAGAGAGTTGAGCAAGATTTGATTTGCGAGTGATTCTTGCACTTTCGGATATAACCTGAGACCATTTATATGCACAGCGTTTCAAAAAAATGCTTGGTTGTGATTGTCAGGAGGTTTGATGCGACACTGGTGTGTGGAAAGAACTTCACATAAGAAGAATTATCCAAGCGATAGGGTGTCATTCTTTGATGCAGGAAATCAGCAGACAATTGGAACTCATGCCATGATTTGCCAGCCACTGAATAAGAAACTTTATCTTACAGGTTCACTGGCAGCTGAAGAGCGTTCAAGAATAATGATTTGAGATCTACACTAGGGAAGAAACTCAATGCGCTTACCTTTACTGACATAATAGTCCTGGGCTTCTCCGAGTGATTTAAAGATTGTATCCTAAATCGGGCTTGAGTATTCGTGACTATTGTGCAAAAGCGGAGTCTCTCTCTGCTCGATTCTACTCTTTCGGCACCTTGAAATCCTCATACTTTGTCTCTTTACCTGCGCCCTTGATGAGCAGTTTTTCCGAGACTTCTGCTGACATCGAAAAGATCCTAAACCATTTGGCATGTGACATCCGGATTTTGACGAAAACAGCAACGCTCATGGAAGGGCTTGGTGACAAGGAGAGGGATTATATATGCTTCCCTCGCGGTGAACAACAACGATTTGGGTTGTGGATGGGTCTGTAGTTTTTTACGATTCCGTGCCCTTAGATATTGTGATGTTTCCTGAAACAAGCCACTGCTAGGTTGGCGAGTTCATGAACCAAGTAAAGTATAAAAAATAAGGTACTTTTGAGTTGACCAAAGCCAACTGTATGTATGCATTGTAGTTGCGTCAGTTATGTTCATAGGAATACCCACAGAGGCATTAAAATAGTTAGGTCAAAAAAACCTATTGAAGAGCGTCACATACATATGTAGACGTTCTCGTGGGGCATCATTTACCCCTTTTTTCTCGTTTTTCAACGTGATAAATGTGGAAAACGGCTCGATATAACACTACGAACCGATTCGCAAGTCATGTGAGGCACACATATGATGTATAAACGATTGTCTGGCAATCCTGATCACTACGACCAGCGACACAATTTAGAACTACTCTGTAGTGATCACCAATAAAGCAATTTTTAATTCCTAATTATCCACAGCACTGGACGGGACCACTTGATGTACTTGCACCTAGAAAGCCGCACAAAAGAATAATGAATCGACTTCTGCTCAAATGGACACAACCAGGATGTGGTGTGAAAGGTTGCAAGACTCCAAGGCGACATATATTAGTAGAAAGCGAGACATTGACGCATTCGTGGCTCGAGTCAAAATCCTTTTGAGCACAATCTCAGAGGGTGGCATGACTCGCAACTAAAGACTTTTTTGACTCCCAACAAAAGGAGGTGAGATTCATCAGATAAATCTTGAATGGATATAATGCCGGCAGTGGAGTTCAATGACGCATATGAATTGCCAGATAGATTGATATGACGGTTGAGGAATTGGATATTCTTTTCTTAAGCGAGATGGAGTAGAATTTATAATTCACGAGCAGAAGCGTGGAAATTGAAACCACTCTTTTAGTATCAATGGACATTACTCTTTGTTTCACGAAACTTTTCTGTCCTGAAAGTTGGAGCATTAGTTCAATAGCCTTACGGGTCGTACGAAGTATGTCTTATTAAGCGAACTTGGAAGAGTCGAAAAGCTGGAGGAGCGAGAAAGGTTCTGGCACTAGTATCGAAAACTAATTAGCTTTGAGCTGACTACTTCAGTGGAGACTGTTGTGTCCTCCGATGTTCCTTCATTTTGTCTCATATCTATTTCTCTGCTTCTGTGCTGTGTTTGGAGACACCCTGTAAATGTCTGCATCAAGCCTTCAGCACCGCCATCACCCTCTTGTATAAACAAACAGAACCTACCAGCATAAAGACCCAAATTTGCATGCATAATGAAAGATGATTGCCTCATCTTTTGTAATTTACTATATAATAACCATAATTCCTATAAATAGGCCAGTGTGAACTTAAACCCAATGTTCTCGCCCAGCAGTCTAGTTCTTCTTTTCGTAGGTGGAGTTGATCTCGGTGTTGAACACCACATCCCAGAACTTGCTGGTGACTCCAAAGCCCATCTCGTAGTTCTTGTAGTGGTGCTCCAAGTGGTAGGTCTTGAGGCCTTCGAAGTACTTGGGCAACCTGGTGTGGTGCAAGACATAGTGGGTCATGTCGTACATGATGTAGCCCAAAGTTCCTCCAGCAAAGCCAGAGCATGCCATGTAGAAGGGAAATATGGAGAAAATGAGCTTGTAGAATGGGTACGCCAACACAAGGAACAAGGTAGGGGGCAATACCAACCGGTTCTTGTCCATGGGTAAGTAGTGGTGGATACCGTGCAAGAGAAAATGCAACGTCAAGGCGATTGGGTGGTCAGGAAGGTACCCGTCTAAGTGGAAGATGAATCTGTGCAAGCAGTACTCAACAAAAGTCCACACAAACAACCCCATGACCCAAAGACTGAGCGCCGTAATCTTGCTTTGGCCCATAAAACCAACGTAAAACAAGGACATATTCAACGGAAGCCAGATCAAAGGCACCACCCACCAAGCAGTCAACGACAAAGGCTCCAAGAAGTTGCCGAAAAGAGGCGCAGAACGCTTACCATAATGGCGCGGTCTGTGCACCTGCTCCAAGTAGAAAGCCTTTGAAAAGTTTGAGTAAAACATCTGGGGAAGAAGAGGCTGCGTGAGGTCCAAAAACTTGTGTTTCTTAGCATCCTGCGCAAAATCAGTTTGCACCGAGAGCTTCTCCAAAGCAGGCAAGTTGTTGTGGAACTCACTCAAATCGAATTCATCTTGCGCCTCTTTGGTGAGCTTAACCTCGACAGGAACACGCTTTTTATTGTTGAGAAGCTCCTCTTCTTCCTCAGCGGTGGCCAAATATCCAACCAACATCCCGTCCTCAAGCATGTCATAAGCACTTTCAGAATGAGCATGCGATATCTCGTCCGCCATGATCTCGGTGATATCGGTTCCCGCATAGGGAAGAATGATGTCACCGCCAGCAGGGTGCTCCTCCAAGAACTCAGTCACATCGTAGACCTTCCTGTTGTAAAGCGTGACCCAGCAGTCGGTACGCGTATTGTGTTTTGCAACATCCGAGGCAGAGACCAAGGGCAACACTCTAGACATTTTTCTTTTAGGTGGAGATAATGTTTTGATGTCTGTGTGGAAAATGCAAATGAAAATAGACGATCCGGGAACACTTTTGTAAGCCCGTGTCGTGCTTTAACTTGCTCCTTAGATGAGGCCTTATGCCTGCTTGTTTTGCCTGTGTGCTAGACTGTTAGTGCGAGATCCGCGAATTGCATGTGTCGTATAGGGAATGTCAGCCGATTTTGCGAGATGACTGAGAATGTGTCCCAAAGCGTACATCTGGATATGCATTCCCGGGGTTTGCAACAATTTCAAGTGGCCTCTCTCGGAAAAAATAAACGAAGATCAACCGGTTTGATTTTTTAGAAAAGTGCTTTTTCCTTCGATTTTGCCATTCATGGCGTGTAGGTCCAATTCTTGGAGTCATAGTGCACCGCGCATCTTCTCTGTTGCAACACCAATAATCCTAAGAGGCAAACTTCAGAAACATGTAGAACCCGTACTCTCCCGTTTTGAAAACGTTTAAAGAGCCTAAAAAGGTCTCAGCCTCTAAAAAATGCGTTTCTGTGCATTCACGCGTGATCATCGCCAGGTATTTTCACGGCAACCGTTTCGCCGTGCGATCAGGCGCAGGTGCCTGGTCGCTACTATACCAGATGCAGAGGCTCGGCTCCGACGGATGCAAAATCTTTCGAATTGTCAATCTGCGGAATCTGATTGATCGGATCTCAGCTGGCATGACCCCAGGTCGTATAATGTGCGTCTTGCCACTATGCGCATACTCTTAGTTGCATGCCCGTACTTTCGGCTGCACGCTCATACTTTCGAGTCTCATACCGTAATCTGGTTTTCCTTCACGTCCAAGTCGATCTTGATCGAGTCGAATTCGTCCTCGAAGTCATCCTCAGCCTCAAACTCCGTGTCCACGTCCTGGTCCCCCAAGAAACCTACACCTCCGTCTGGCTGGTCCACCTCGTACTCCTCCAGCGTCATCTGCTGCTCCAAATGCAACGTGTGGTCGACCAAGTTCAAGTATGCGTACATGAAATTCGATAAAATCACTTGTTCTCGCAATGACCGCTTTGGATTGGCGAGTTTCAAGTGCAGAAGTCGGTAGATCGCCCGCTCCACGTGCACCGGGAACCTGTAGTCGATCATAACCAAAGTGGAACTGGAAGGCGGCGGCAACGGAAAGCCAAAAGCAGAGTCGGTGAACTCGATCGGCTGGTTGGGCTTCGAGTGTCTTTTGATGGCTTTTTTGAGTTTTTCTTGCACCTCGAGCGTCGATTTCGGCTTCAGGTCGTCGCTTGCATTTACCTCCTCTTCAACCACAGGAGCCTCGGCAGTTCCGCCGGACTTGCCTCTTTCGTCTTTCTCTTCGTGGATTTTCTTCATGTTTTTGATCCGGTTCTTGAGCCGAGACGTCACCTTGTGCTCTGCGGTTTGCTTGCCCTCCTCGTTCAGCTTCTCCCGTTTGAGCTCTTTGCTAGATTCCTGGGATGATGAATCGTCATTGCTATCCCTCGACTGTCTCTTACTCCTCGCTTTATCCAACAGTTGGCGATCCGCTTCTCCTTCTAGCGAGTCGTTGCTGCGCTTCGACAGAGACGGCTCCAAAGATGATCTATCGTGCGTTTCCGAAGTGCTTCTTCTTTTCTTGAAGAACTTTGCGATCGCATTCTCCTTGCCCGACACTTCCGTCTTGGGGGTGGTTTCTGTCCCCGGCATCTCCGGCGAGGACACCGACCTTGTTGAGACGCGATTCTCTCTGGGGGTAGTTTCAATAGTGCTTTCCTTTGCGCGTGCCAGCTTCTCCTTGGACCATGGCCAGCTCTTTTTTGACTTCTTTTTGTCTGTGATTCTGTTGGTGACTTGCGGAGTATCAAATACCAAGTCGGACAGATTCGCATCAAAAGTCTTGACTTTTGTGGTACGCCTCTTCTGGACTTCGATTTCTTGTGAGGGTAAGTCTTGATCGCGCAGAGGAACCCCCTTTTGTGTGCTTTGCTGAGATGGATCTGAGTGGGTTTCGTGAGTCGAAAGCATCACGGAGTTTTGTGCCGCTTCATGTTGCACTTCCGCCAATCTCTCTACAAAACTTGTACCTCCACATGTTCTGTCTTTTTCGTTCGAACCAGCAGACTTGTTCGATCTGGTAAAAGGTCCTGACTTGGCAATGACCGACTCTTCGATTCCAAAGGTATCCCTGTGGCTGTTCTCGGCGTCGTCTGTATCGGGCACCGGCACGAACTCATCGTGTTTCTCAACTATATCATTCAGAACACTGTTCTGAACAGGAGACGTGTGCTCCGAAGACGCCAACTCGCCAAGAACATCCGATTCTATGCCCAAGGAGTCTTCATAGCTGACGTCTTGGTTGGTGAGGTCAAAACTGAAGTCTTTTGAATCGATCTCGTCCTGTTTTTGAGAATCTTTCGGTGACTCATTCCTCTGTGCCGGCAACTCTGCTGAGGTTGCTTGTGCCGGCGACGATGGCGACAATTTCTGCGTTTCTGCCTTGGTCTGTTTTTGGATATCGCTTCTCATTGCCAAGCTGTCCTTGAATTCGTTTATCTCGTTTCTGAGCAAGTCGAGATTCTGGTTGAGCTCCTTGCTCTTTATCCTCTTGCTTGAAGCTCTCAGACTCCCTGATTCAACCTTTCCCACCGGATAGCTGCCTCCTGAAGTTGGGCTATTTATTTGGGTGGGAGATCTAGTCGCTGTGTTTGCTGGCATGTATCTCTGAGCACTCTGAGGCCGCAAACCCTGATTCATTTGCGGACTCTCTCTCGTACTTTCTCTGATGTTTTCTCTCGAACTCACCCTAGGCAATGCGTTGACAAGGTGCGGCGATGTGGGTGATTCCTTTCGGTATCCAGAACTGGATCCGCGCAAAGGCTCATTCGATGATTTATAGTGAAATTTGTTTGCCTGTTTCTCGTGGGTGAAAGAATGACTCCTTTGGCCCATTCTGGGCGATGCATTTGGGTTGTGGATCTTCAAGCTAGGCTTGGGGCTTTGCTGGCTGAGACTTTTCGAGGTGAGATTGTGCTGGCTGTATTTCGTCGGCTGAAGGTTCTTTTCAAGCGCGTCGGGGGTCAGGGCCGCCAAATACGGCGAGTCCCGCAGCTGAAAACTGCCCATGGATGCTGTTCGAGAGTTTCCATAATTATTGACATTCCGAGCCGAGAGACTTTGGGGATGTACGGGCGGAGAGTTTTGAGCAGGTGCCTTATAGCTGAAAAGCACCTGGGAGCTCCTGGGATTGATGCTTTGCATGCTTGTGCGAGCATCCATATGCTTCCCACTTCTATCTCTATCATGGGTGGGCATGGCCAGTAGGTTGGAGGACGAAAGATTTTGTCTGAGCTGCGCAAGTTTGCCGGCCTTGTTGTATTGGAGCTGCGACCCCACCAGGGACGTTGTTGGCCCTTTTCGGTAGTCCACCCTGCGGCTTCTGCGGAGCGAAAAGTCGTCGACAGAGTGGCTGTTATAGTGCGGCCCTGGGGCGTTGATTCCGGGTTGATTTCCCGAAAATTTTCCCAGATAGTTTCCCGAATACCTGTACGGCGACTCCGACCTGAGGATATTCTGGCGATTTCTCTCAGCCGTGGTCATGTTGGGTGCAAAGTGCGGACCATTTGAAGGACCATAGGGGTGGTTTGTGCCTGGCTGGTACTCCTCGTATCCAACGTCAGCCAACTCGGCATGCGACGCGTTGTTTTTGAACGTGTTTGCCTGTTCGATTTCGTCAATTGCGCTTTTCTCGACCTCGCTGTACCCCAAGGACGATGTAGATAACGATCTGGCCAAAGTCACCGCGTCAGTAGAGTCCATCCCTGCCAAACGCGACATGGTCTGCAACTCCGAGGTCAATCTTCGCAAAGACGGGTTGCTGAGACGATTGCTACGTTTTTCCTCCATATCAGCATTCTCGGGTCTCTCCTTAGTGTTCGTACGATCTTCATCGTGGTCATCTGTAGTAGACAACGAAAGCGACGAGCGTTTCAGACGCGTGGCCAGTTTTGACCGCGACAACTTCCGCTCGAGCATCTCGTCGAACGTGTTTCTTACGTGGGTCTTAAAATGCTGTGGGTTGATTTCAGGATGCATGTTTGCAGGCACCCAAAGAAGTTCCTCGGGAGAGGGTTCATTCGATGATTTGTTCGGACTCGAGTGTTCGTGTAAAGTTTCTGGATGGCTTGAGTGTAGATCTGGCAGCTGGCCCAGAAATAGGGGTTGTGATTCTGCCTTGTTTACAGCCACTTTGGGCTCCGGGCGGTCATCTTGATGCTCAAAAGGGTGCTCTGTGTGTTCTCGTCCATTTTCAGGCAAATACGGGCGTTCCGCGTACTGCTCCAGCTCGTGGGAAGCCTCCCTATCAAGGAAAAAGGAGTAAGATACATCCAGAGCAGGAATATCGGGATCTAGGTCCATCAAGTGGCCAATCGAAAGCCGCTTCAAAGCTGCCACCATCTGTTTTTCCTGCTCGATTTCTCGGGCCGCCGACTTGTAGTTGGCCAGGGTGTTTTTCGCCGGCGAAGTCGACGGAGACCTCAGTTTTTGACGTGGCATGACGACTGATGAGTTGTTCTCGTGGTAATGAAAAAGCCTGGGTATATGTGTTGTCGCTAATTAGCTATAAGAGGAACATGTATGCTCGGCCAGATCACAAGGAAGAGGGCCAGCCAAGTATGAAAACAAAAGAATTTTCGAATTGAATGAGAAGCGTTTTCGAAACTCTCCGGAAATTCGCCTTTTCACTTGTAGAGTGGCAGTGCAGTTGAATGTGGATCAGATTCGAAGCCAGAGAAGTGCTTGAGACTGAGACTCCAAGTGGAAGAAATACTAGGCTCTGATCCGCGTCGTGGTCCAGGTCTGATCTGGCCCCCGGCTTTAGGCACACAGAGAAAAATACTAGGGGCAGGATATGAAAAAATAATTGCCCGGCTTATCAATTTATTAGCGATCATTTAAAAAACTGCTGTTTTTTTCAAAAATTACACACTCGAGTGGGATTTCCACTGAGCTTTAATTTGTGCTTTCTGGTGTCAGCACCGCCTATTCGAAAGGGACGCTTTGGTGTGGAGTCGCGCGAGGTTGCAAACCGTGTCTGTCCCTGACTAAAAGATGATACGAGATAAACACCGCATATATCGTAGGGCCATGGTTTTGCGGACAAAACGGGTAAACGTTTGATATCCGTTTTATTTTTGGCGCTCTCGTTTGAAGCTCACGTGGAGTGGAAAAGTCGTAGGCTAGAGTATGGCACTTCTGGTGTCCTGAGTCTCGAGCGATCCTGCTTGCCTCCATTTGTAGTTTGCTTCATTACCCGAGTATACCTGGCATGTTCTTATTCCATTGTAAAGTAACAGAGGTTTGGAGGATAGATTTGAAAGACATACTCTCGTTTTGAGCATGAATGATGATGGATCCATTGTCGATACCACTCGTTATCGTCATGAAATTGGCCCAGAGCCTCGAGTCAAGCCATGTCAAATTTTCTCGAACAATAATAGCAAATCAGAAGAATCTGAGATAAAATGGAATGATCCTTGAGTATATTCAAAGTACAATACCTTGTCCAGATGAACTCAGAGAGTGAAGTTCCAGCGACCATGTCGAGCAGATTGTTCAAAACGTCTACGCTACGCACACGTAACTACGCGGCGTAGCGTTGTATTAGGAAATCGCTGTGTAGGCACTTTCGTAGCGTTGGGAAAAGGCTGGGAAAAGGCTTTTTGCGTTGAAAAATATCAAGCTGTATTTCCATTAGGATTAGCGAGTCTCGAGTGAATCGGTGCAGCTACTAGTATTGGCTGATATCAGCGAGCTTCTAATTGAGAGAAATCTCCACAATAGAAAGACGCAAAATGTGCACTGACCACTGAGTGCTGCCTGGGTATCAGGAACGGCAAATTTCTTTTCATACTCAGCGTGGGCGTCATAGTCGACCACTAGCCCCGATTTCTCTTCTTGATTCCGTGCAGAAATGAATTCGGAAAGTTCAGTATCCGCACCCTCTTCTTTATCCGCAGCCTCAGCAAGCATTTCTCTTCAGCCGTGACGATCCCTCGTGACCTGAGTGATGCCAATATCTTTACCGACCTTGACAGAAGCCGACCTCTATTTTTTGAAAGGATATATCCAGCTTGGAAAAGAAGTTTCTCTGGATGCGCTGACAAAGCAGGCACGGGAAAATGGCTCTCGCCATGCGCGAAATGATCTGAAAACGATTTTCACGAACCTTGTTAAAGGGAAGAAAATCCATGCTCTTGCTTTCGCGCGGATTCCTGAAATTCGCTTCAAGTTCGTCACTATTGCCTTCTCTTGCATCGTCATCGGGAAAAACCACCCATAGCCAATAAATGATATGGGGGTTACTGATCTGCGCCAGCACATTCATCGACTGTCGCATCCTTATCACATTTTTGGTATTCGCCGTAGACCTGAGAAAAGACGTTCTTGATACCACTTATCTTCTCGGCTGAGAAGCCTACATTCTCGAAAAGAGCCAGTTTGTACCGGGGATCGGGAACAATGGCAACATGAAGGGTCTTTTTTCCACGCAATTTTCATCATCAACAAGATAGTATTCAAGCGGCTTTTAACTCGCCTCCTCCAAACCGAAAGCACTGAAAGGATTATCTCTCAGCGTGTCCTTCCCTTCGCATAAGACAATTCATGTAAGACTCCACAAACCAAGGGAATTGTTTGATTGATCGTGGAAATGAATCCCCAAAAGCTTTCAAATACTTCCAATCTTCGGAGGTAAGGTGCGGACAAGACACGCGCTTCACGGGTTTCGCTTGTTGAGAGAACGCGGTTCATGAGATCATTCACCAGAGCAAGGCACTTAAACAATGTTTCACGCGTTTTTTATTCAGTTAGAGCGCACAATTCGTGGAATTGATCCTGGAACTCTCAAAATCTTGACCGACTTTTCTAGCTGTACACAAAGTGCAGAGTGTTTACGCAAGGCAATTGCGTACACGCTGGCGCCTGGCGTAGCGTTGCGCAGATGCAGCGTAGACTTGCACGTGTTGCACAACTCTGAAGTCGAGCATGACACTGAAGAATTTCTCCAATGCACTCAACTCAGCTCCCCACTGATGTGTGGAATAATCAGGCGGAAACTCGTATAAACAGCTCTTTTTTGATCTCATGTGACTGTTCAAACACCTTACAAACGTCCTCTGGCCAGATCATAGCATCCTTTATACCTCGGTTGATTAATCAGATGACCTTCCAAAACACTACGATGCCCAAAACTAGTAAACCACAGTAAATACAAAAGAATCTGGGATGTGTGGCTCTGACGTCAAAAGAAGGAAACCCCATCAAGTTGCACATAGCGTGCACGACTATGGGGCACCATATGTTGTACTCATAGGTAACATAGAACTTATTAGCCATGATCCCAAAAAGTGTGGTGTACACGAATTGAAACGCGGCCGATGCCACGGCAGTGGGTAAAGGAAGATGCATCAGGTGGTAGAGCGTGTAGCCATGATGGACGTGGGCAAGGCCAAAAAAGAAGGGCGAGTATAGGATGATGCTTCGTTCCAGTAACCCCGGTTTGAGAATGGCCACTAACGCCGCTCTATAGACAAACTCTTCGGTGATAGGGGCAAACACGTGATCCCTTATGCCCTGAACGGACATAAAATTATACGCTAAGTCCGATCGCCAGTTGTTAGCTTCTGTATAAGCGTATGCCACTATGGGACCGATGTAAAGAGCGGCTATTTTGAGAAAAGACAATGCAATGTTTCGTGCATCGCCAACAAAATACTCGCTATTGGTAAGCCCAGGTAAAAGCCCCATTTGCCGAATTACCGCAAAAAAGCTGGAGTATTCGCCAGCATATGTCAAAGTCGCTGGAACAATAATCAAAAGAACTAGGCAGAGGCACAAGATGCGTCTCACTCTGAAACGGACGACTATGGGATCATTTCTCTCGCGGCCTTCCACTTCTTCAGAAACCACTAGTTTTATCACGGCAACATAGGAGCTTGACACTAATGTCCCAAGGAGCAAACGGGCGATCATAGAAGAGTGTCGTGCTCTTGGCTCGAAGAGACATTTGTTGTTTCAGGCTGTGTTTCAGATCCAGTTTCCGAGAATATTGTGAAACACCCGTACATTTGTAGGATGCCAAATCGCGGGGGAGGCTTTTGAGCAGGCTGGGGAGATACGCTACCTCTATTGTTCAGCTGCTCCAAGAGATATAGCGGGTATTGTTAAACATTTTGGATTTCACTTTGATGGCCATTTCCAATAGCAAAATCGGTACGAAATTTACCTCCCGCATCTTCTAATTTACCGTGCTCTTTTCATAACATAAAGTACACCCTCGAGACAGTAATTCCATAGATTGGACACAACAGATCATATGTAGTGTTCGGCCTGGTCCAGGCACAGACCACTCTCAGAACCTACGAAAGAAGAAAACGCAAATATCAACCGTTCGTCAGCCAGTCAATACCACCGGACTCCGCGGCACCTAAAGGGTGTCATTGAAGAACCGAGCCAATCTTGTAATTCCAAAGAACCTGTCCAGGTCCACATTATCCAAATTGAGTTTTTTTCCGGAGCGGAGAGACCGCTCAACTACTTTAGCCACGTCGTGCTCGAAATACAACATCGCATCATGGACTCCTTGTGGCTCCAAGTACGCGGTCAAATTGGCGTTTCCAGCCTCTCCGTGTCTAGTGTAACTAAACTTAGAAGCGTCGCTGGACTTAGAAAACACTCCGTATTCCTCGCCTGCGGGGTAGTTTAGTGCATAGTGTGCCCACTGGATCACGTCGTCTCTGAAACTCTCATCCTCGCCAAAAATCAAAAAAACGTCGTGTTTTGGGTCTGAGTAGTTGGGGATCAGGGACCAGTCGTCCCTCGATCTTGGCGTCTTGCCTCCAGGGGAGCACAAAAGCGAAAACGGATCCAGGAAGCCTATGATGTGTTTCAAATCTGAAACGGTCGAAAACCTACTGTACGTGATCATGTCACGGTGCTCGTTGTCGTGCCACGAGTACCCTTTCTGTGCATCGGAGGGAAGCGGGCTCATCTTGACCCAGGGACTGATAAGGACGAGTTTGGAGGGGTACACGACCTTTCTTTCTTTTTCTTTCTCCAAGGATTTCAAATACACGGTGTATCCGATGGAAAGGTGGCCCCCCGCAGAGTCTCCCATAAGTACTATGTTACTATTGCCCTCGCTCAAAAGTTTGTTGTATACCTCGTCAAGCTGGTGGAGTTGGGTCGGGAACGGGTACCCCTCAGACACCAACTTGTAATCGAGGAGCAAGATCGACGTTCGGCTCTGTACCTCCGGATCCAAGAGCTGGTATACCGAGAGAATCGACTGGATTTGCGACGGCATGGTTTGGATAAAGTATCCTCCACCATGAGAGAATATGATCACCGGATCGGTTGGCTTCCTATCTTTTTGCTTGACTAACCAGAAAGACTGCGCGTCATATTTCTGCCCGTAACCCGGAGTGTTCTTGACTAGCGCCGACAGAATAAAAGGAATGACTCGGTTCAACAAAAACGAGTTAGTATGCGGACCCACGAGTTTTGCATCGGGAATATCCACGGTCAACGCGGCTCTGTACAATCTCAAGCGAAGGCAATTAACAAGATCGCGATTATATTTTCTGAACTTGAGCCCGCCGAAGATATAAAACCTCAACACAACAATCAAGAGATCTAGTGGGAGCTTGAGCAAGATCAATAGAGATCTCAACGACATTTTAGCTTACCTGTTTAAAATTGCTAAAATTAAATGAGCGACGAATATTGCCAAAATCTATGACCCAGCTTCTGGCATAAGCGCATGTTTTTTCTTATAAGCCAATCGGATCTAAATAAGGGCATGGCTGAGTGTAGAGATGATGGATCTCGAGCCCGTGCCGCGACGCGTTCATTTGCATGTGAAGAGTGCTGCCACCGGAATTATTTGCGAGTTATGTGCGAGTTATGTGCGAGTTATGTGCGAGTTATGTGGGGAAGATATCGAGGCAGGAGCCTGAGATATTTCCCTCGGCACGGGAGCCACACTTGCAAGAGCGTATAAATGGATAATGATTTTCTTGGCATTGTTCTATGGAAAAGGGATGTTATAAGATGAGGGTGATTCGGAATTATTCGTTCTGATCGATTTTACAGGGTTGTATTTCGATGTCGTTTCTCTTCTCTTTGCGAGATTATTATCTTGAATTCGTAGATCCTACGCGGGTCTCTGAATTTGAGCTTAAATTGGGAATCTGTTAGTTTTACAAATCCAAAACATACAGTTTTGCTGAGATGAGGCTTGCATAGCAGCCGAACCATAGCACCCTCCAATGTGATGTTTCTTTTAAAAAAAATGGAGGCAATAGATGAGAAAAATTTATTAACGTAAATCACTCCCCTTCGCACCAAACCCTCACTTGGGTCACCGCCTGCATTTTGTAAAAATATAATATCTTTGACTTCGAATATAAACGCTAAACATACGCTAAAACATAAAAAAAAATTATTGAGCTTTATTTTGACATGTCTGTCTACGATGCCCGATTGTTCCACAAATTCCACAAGTGAATTTGCGTTTTTTATGTTGCTGTGAAATTTTATCTTCTGAGTTCACGGAATTTTCCAAAAAGGGATTAACATTCCCCAGAAAGCTGGAATTGCGTTCGTTGAATTCCTCATTAGACGAGTCACTAGCGTCGGTTATACGCTTTTTGGATCTACTGCTTTTTTTGTTCTGCCTGGCATGAGTGACGAGAACATCGCCGAATTGCTTGGCCATTATCGCATATGAATGACCCTGCGAAAGCGCGTAGTTTAAAAGTTTGTCAAAAGAGGCTTTCAACGGACCGGCCACATCTCCAAGACAATATTTTAGTAATTCATAATGCGAGGAAGCAAGAATTATTAAATAGCTGTGTTTTGAAGGCTTCCTCGAATCATCAGCAAGACTAGAAGATCTACGTGGCGTCAGACGACGTTCTGGAGACACCTCGTCTCTTATCTCGATTCTGATCTTCGATAACACCCGCTGAGGATTTAATGGTATAAAACCGGCAGTTTCGAAGCTGCTCCTAACATTTCGAGCAGTGAAACCATCTACCCGAGCATGATTGTAAGTGCGTTGAAGTCATCTTTATTGATGCGTACACTGCCACCCGCGAGCACATCAAACCCAGTTCTTCTCCGGCCAACTGGTAATACTTTGTCTTTAACGGTCCAAAACAGCAAATATCAAGAGGTTGCAACAAAAGATGTGTGAGGCGGCATGTATAGAGCGATTATTTTATTTTCGTTGCAGATTTTGTCAAATTATGGTGTCAAATGACTACCATGTCCGTCAAGTATCAAAAGTCGATGAGTGCTTTTCGTTATAGACTCTGTCTGAGGGATAAACACGTGTTCGAGCCACCGGATAGCAATATCATTGAATGTCCAACCATTCGCACTAACTCCCAAGCGCCAGTCTTCGTCAAGCTGAGCAAACCAAGACTCGCAAATTTGCTTACTTTTAAAGATGATAAATGGGTGCAAAAACAGACCCGTGGCATTGATACACTCAATTGCTATCACCCACTCTCGATTACCGTTCTGAATTAATTGTCTTTTCCCTCGTATTTCAGACCCTGATACAACTTTCCTTGCCGCAGTTAAACCCATCGAAAAGCCTGTCTCGTCCACATTGTACACATCGCTTGACTCGATCCCATGAGCAAGCATCGTGTTATGCACAAGATCAAACCAAACTTCTAGTACCTTTGGGTCTTG
>JAKTWD010000526.1:98169-113168 GCA_030581935.1 Metschnikowia corniflorae | reverse complement strand
CCGCAGAGGATTTAATGGTATTAAACCGGCAGTTTCGAAGCTGCTCCTGACATTTCGAGCAGTGAAAGCTTCTACCCGAGCAAGTTTGTATAGTGCAATGAAGTCATCTTTATTGATGCGCACACTGCCACCCGCGAGCACATCAAACCCAGTTCTTCTCCGGCCAATTGCTGTCACCCACTCTCGATTACCGTTCTGATTTAATTGTCTTTTCCCTCGTATTTCAGACCCTGATACAACTTTCCTTGCCGCAGTTAAACCCATCGAAAAGCCTGTCTCGTCCACACTGTACACATCGCTTGACTCGATCCCATGAGCAAGCATCGTGTTATGCACAAGATCAAACCAAACTTCTAGTACCTTTGGGTCTTGGCACTTTGCCCGTTGATAATCAAAAGGCCTCGAGAACTTTGTGCTGAGATTTGGATGTCTTTTCACAAATTTGTGAACCCAATTTGTACCGACTTTCAAACTTTCTTTTGTTCCACGCGACGCGAGCAAATAATCTGCCATACTGCGAACAGCATTGACTGCCGGAGCGAGACCGCGAGAGTCCTTCGAGATTATCCATTTGACTAAACTTTCCTCTTCAGTCTTTGTTAATTTAGTTCGGTCTTCGGCTGCTTCGACGCGATTTCTTGAACCTTCCCTCCTCCGTTGAAGAGTGCTGCGGGGTACATTGAAAATGCGTGCTGCTTCCCGAACTGACTTTCTATTACCCTCTTTTAAACATTTTAGGGCAAATGAGATCCTAGTTTCATCATCTCAGAAAACTGGAGTTGAATCGACCAATTTTGGTGGCATTGGAGGTGTTCGAAGAAAAAGAAAGTTTTTTTTCAGACGCGTCTGTTGTTGCTGTACCAAGTGAGGGTGTGTTGCGAAGGGGGGTGAATTACGTTAGCATTAATAAACATGTGTCTCGGGCCTTGAGGCGGGTCACTCAGGCGGGTCCATGACACAGGGGTAGCCCCCTGTAATAAACAAGTTTTGGGCGAGAAATTTCCTTGAGGAAGTCCTACTCAAAACTATTGACTTCATCGGAGGTTTTTTCTATAGAATATATAGTCTTTCTGAGGTGAGGCTCGCACAGCAGCCGAACCATAGCACCCCCCAATGTGATGTTTCTTTTACGAAAAAAAAAATCTAAAAATATCCTGTGAAAATATTTTTTTAGCAAAAGGTAGTTTTTTTCTCAAAAAGTATTCAAGCACTTATACATGGCGAAGCGTGCTGCTCGAAGCCTGAGAGACCTTCTAACTGTGCTGGGCTTGCACCCTACTCACAATCCAAAGGCTCCAAGGCAGTGACTATCAGACAGCTGGGTTCACAATACCGTGTGTGGCATAAGTCTTAGATTTACTTGAGGGTTTAACACTCCACAATTCAAGGAGACTCGACCCTTGCTAGATGTGGGGGTTCTGAACGCGTGTGCCAAATTACTCAAATATCACAATATCCGGTCTTGTATATCGAACCCCTAACAATCTTTACATCGCCACAGTGCTTGGTCCTTGTTTAAATTGACATTCTCAGGGCACATGGCTTTCAATGTACCATTCTAGGTGCTGTTCAAGAAGCTTTATTTGAACTTCTTCACAAGTACAAGACGGAGTACGACAAAAGGCAGGAACTTCGACTTCATGCTAAGAATAAACAAAAACCCGATAATAGCTCAGATCAGTATCCATTAATACCAAATCTTTTCATGAAGGAAGTGTCGATGGCTGATGAAAACAAATCAATGAGGTATCCAGATGGAAAGAGACAAAATGAGGTTTGTAATGTTGCACAATACTACAGATCTCGAAGAGCTACGTTTCCCGTCATCTATTAAATGGCGAGACACTTTTTATGTACTCCAGCGATGTCTCGCCATCTAGGTCACTTCTCTCCGAGGTGAAGTGCATGCTAACGAACGGATGAAGAAGATCACTACCAGAGGCAACTTGAATGTTGGGAATACTAAAGGGCGTCATTCCGGATCCAGACCTTGATGAAATTCATTATCAGGTAGAGAAAAAGGCCATCCCAAGATTGATCAGAGTGTTTCGCAAGATTGTACTTTTAGACTGGGATCAAAGAGACTTTGACTCAACTGAGGGAATCTCAGATGAAAAGCTGGGTCGAGTGATATATACTTTCTGTATGACGGAGATGGAGAGGAGGTGGAGAATCACGGAGACTCCGAAGCTGGTGATAAGCTGGACAAAGAGCCTATCTGTGTTTCACATGACGACAAAGTTACTTTCCAATTGGAGGGGATATATACGAGCCTTGTTTGGACCGGTGATGTCAAATTACAAAATTTTCGCTCGTAATGATTAGTAATAGTTATTACTAATATGGTTTATTACAAATTGTAATATTTTTAAAAAAGTATTTGTAATATAGAGCGATATTACAAATAATTGCAAATAATATATGGTTTTAATGAAAGTTTAAAGGCTTGAGGGAAGCTGAACGGAATGGCGAAGTGACCGATAAACTCCATTTCCGGGGTGGCCGCGAAAGGGAAGGAAAGAAAACTTGAGCTAAAGATTACAGAAAGTGCGTGTTTGGATTTTTTTATGACGCGAGTTAGCTCGGTGATGACGATGACCATGACGGTGAGAGCGAACTTCAGAGGTACTTGCAGCAAGAGAATGCCAAAGTCAAGAACCAGATTCGGGAGTACAATAAACTCAACGAAGGCTTGTTTCCTACTGTCTTCCGAATGGCCCAAGATCTTTTGTCCATGATGGCGATGTCCTCTTCCTCGGAATCTCCTTTCTCTCGAGTGAAGAGCATAGTTAGCGAAACAGATTTCAACCGCAGTCAATCAAGATGCTGGCTATTATTACAGACGAGGCAAGTGTCTACTTGGACCCCCTGCCACAGTCGGAAGCTGCCGAAAATCACGATCAGGGTCTTTTATAACCTCTGAACTCCACCACCAAGCAACCTACGTGTTGTGTGGGCGAAGCAAACTGCTGGTATCGTCAACATCCAGACCTGGATAATGGGAGGAAAAGACCCCGCCCTGAGAGGCAAAACGAGCAACGATCAATGACAACGAGCGAGACGAAGTGTGCTCAGAACGGTGATTTGCAGATTTCAATAGGATCGAGCGCGGTGGAAGATCTTGTTACCAGTCGTACGCAAAACTTGGGGAACACGAGCGAAGCAGAGTCTTTGGATACTACACGCAATTTACCAGGTTTTGGCGATCCGATTTCAGCGATGCAGAGACTCAAAACTCAACAAATAGTCTACTTTTAAGCGATCTGTAATATAGGGTTTCCAGGCTCAACAAAGTTCCATAATTAAATAACGATCTGGGAAGCTTCTCCGATTCAAGGGAGGATGAAGAGATCTACCGAAATTGAGTTTCGAATGGCATATAATTGATTTTTAAAATAATATCGAGAATGATTTATGATCGAAAATTGCGTGAGTAGATGAGAGCTGAATAGGTGCATTGAGGCGAAAACAGGCATAGTCGTACTAAACGATGGAACTTCATAAATTTGTAACTATTTGTGGTTATTTGTGGTTATTTGTAATTATTTGTAATTATTTGTAATTATTTGTAATATTGTAATTTTTTTTTATATTACTCATACCAAAAAAAAAGTGTATTAATTAGTAATACTGTATCTATAACAACACTGGTTTGGACATTCTCGCGGTTTTGATCGGTTGTGATATGGGGATCTTTCCCTCCCTTATTAGTGTGGAGATGCACCTACTTGAAAGAAATACTAAAAATACTTGCATAAAAACTACTTGTATTAGAATAAATATGCATAAATTCAAAAATATTATGGAAAAACAATTTTTGTATAAAAAATATCGCGAAAATTATTAAAAATACTACTTACTAACACCCCTGCTGTAGTCTACTTTGAAGCGAGCCGGAATATAGTATTTCCAGGCTCAACAAAGATCCATAACTAGGAAACTATCTGGCAAGCTTCTCCGACTCCAGGGACGATGAAGAGATCTACCGAAGGTACGTTTCGAATGGCATATCTTTAAAATTATATCGAGAAAAAGATCTCAAAACATCTGATCGTAAAATATCATCAGTTGCTTCCTTCACGCTGTCATCTGGTTCATTGTGGGGTTTGTTCTTCATCTTCTCAACATGGTTATCGGTGGAAACAATAGCACGAACCCGTTCTGTCTTGCGCGACAATCACAACATCTAGGGGCTGGCTTTCTTACATCGAAATCATTCCTTCCTCTGGAGAGAAGAACAATCCGCTTGCCTTCACGACTACGTTCCATCAGGTGAGCAACCCGTGCCTGTCTGATGATCCTTTAGTTCGGAAACCTTTGGTCAAGGTGATCCAGAACATTAGGCTCAGCCAACAAGCTGGCGTCAGTCACATGTTTAGCATTAATAGCCACACATCCCTGAAGTAGAGGGGAAGAGGTCTGTGCTTTAGGAGATTTTGACGCATTTGTCATCACCTTCTTCTTCCTAGCTCGTCCTCTGCCTCTAACCTTTGAGGGTGGATCTTCCTTAGACCCATCCAGCAAAACATTGGGTAGCGAAGTCGCGGCGTGCCTTCCTTTAGCACTAAGATTCGGTTTTGAAATCTTTGCTGGTGGAGTAGTGTCAGCCGGACCTGGGGAATATCGCGCTTCTCGTGCCGTCCCAACGCCTTATCGATTTCATCAAATGTGCCAAAGAAGGATTTCACAAGCTATAAGTCGCCGTAAGCTTTCTAGTCCGTTCTTTGAGTAGCAGTAGAGGGCCTCTTGATACCTGGAAGCAAAGGTTTATGATCGAAAATTGCGTGAGTAGATGAGAGCTGAACAGGTGCATTGGGGCGAAAACAGGCATAGTCGTACTAAACGATGGAACTTCATATATTTGTGACTAATTGTAATTATTTGTAATTGTTTGTAATATTGTAATATCTTTTAATTTATTACAAATACCAAAAAATGCAATACTTAGTAATACTCTATCTTTAACAACACTGGTCTATATATGAACGATCTTTCGCACCCATTTCTACAGAATAGCCTACGTATGGTACCCGCGATATCTGGTCCCATATAACCTAATCTACTCCACACAAGCACACGAAATACTCCTTGAGTGACGAATTTCTCTAATATCCATGCTCACTTTACTCATCGGGGATCTCTTCATTCCGGACCGGGCCGTGGCCATTCCGGCGCAGTTCCGCAAACTCTTATCTCCGAACGCTCCTTCCGTGCCGTCGAACGCCAAGATCTCCCAGGTGTTGTGTTTGGGCAACGTCACGCAGTCGGCGTCGACGCTCAGGTTTCTCCACGAGCTTTCGCCGCTTTTCTGCGGCGTCAGGGGCGAATTTGACGACGAAAACATCGTCAGCCAACAGCTAGCGCGTTTAGACTCGAAACTGGACGCTTCTTTGCCCCTTTTCCGGGTAGTCAGCGCCGACGGTTTCCGCATTGGGTTCACGCTGGGCCACCAGATTGTTCCCCGCAACGATCCCTTGCTGCTTTCGGCATTTGCGCGTGAAGTAGATGTAGATATCTTGGTCTGGGGTGGCACACACCGAGTAGAGGCGTATACTTCAGAGGGTAAGTTTTTCATAAACCCTGGAAGTGCCACGGGTGCGTTCAGTATGAATTGGCCGGATTTGGATGAGGACGAGGATGAACAAGAAGATGCTGGAAATGAGACTAGTGAGACCTCTGAAAATGGCGAGGGATCGAGGATTGACTTAGAGATCGAGAGGCGATTGAATTCTGAGAAGAAAAATGAGGATATAGAGGATCAGGGCAGTGTAGAGGCCGATAACGGCGAGTCTGAGGGAGCCGAAACTAAAACAGATAAAGATGACGGTAGTGACGAGTTTGACGCTTCACACTTGTCTTCGAGCCTCCCCTCTTTTTGCCTTTTGGATACCAGTGCCTCCAGGTGCACGCTTTACATCTATACTCTTTTGAACGACGAGGTGAAGGTCGACAAGGTGATTTACCTGAAGGAATAGAAGGGGGTGATTGGGAAAGAGTCTTTTGGAGTCATGTTGATACCAATGAGAGATAATCTAAGGCTTTTTATGAAAATTTACGTGCTACTTTTCGTTAGAAGTTTGCACAACTTGCAGATCTTCAACCAGGCAAAGTAGGGCTGTGAAATGTTTTTGAGGCTCAACTGACATAAGACCCGCAGAGTCTATTTGTTCGGAACTCAAAACGAGGAACCAGCCTTTGCTCCAGGAATTGCAGTACCATCGTGCGGCTCCGACCATTTACCAGTAATACGAGTTCCGCTAGGACTACGTACGTGTTTTACGGACCGCCTGAACTTGGTGTTTGTTTTCGGGGAGAGAGGATGGTATGTCTAGGTCAGCGAGACGATGGACGTGCGACATCTTAGTACGGACGACTGGGAGAGTGTGTTGGAGCTCGGCGGAAATCCAAGACCGGCGCGATTTTCTCGAGGAACATTCCCACAACGGTAAAGCTTGCGTTTACGAAAAATCTCAACGGCATGTCGCGCTTTGCTGCGAGTTTTAGAACGGAGAGTACTGTGGCTATCTGTTTAACTACAAGGCTAAGAGTGGACTTTTAGGATGTGGTGGAGAACGACGCCGGAAAAATAGGGAAAATGATGGAAATGATTCGACAAGGGATATGCTTATTAGTAAGGAGACGTCTAGGATGAAGACGAAAGCTGCGCCTATAAGGGAAAGAAGATGGCCTAGGAGAAGAGGAGGGCTAATACCCTAGAATGTCTTGTCTGAAAACAATGCGAGGCTTAATCTGATCAACGAAAACATGGCAGAAGTTATCCCCTTGCGCATGGATAGCTCGGAGCAAGAGTCCAGGGATCCATCCGAGGATAAAGGAAGATGAAGCAAAACTGAGTTGGGGACCTTGAACGAAAAAGACCAAATCTTTTCAGAGAAGTACCACAAGAATTTTTTGGATCTGGACAATTTCATTGACTCCCCTCAGAAGAAGACCAGACCTATAATTCTGACCACAAAGAAGACGAATGAAGCAAAAAAAATTGTGAAGGAAGAAGACTACATGAAGCAAGAGGAAAGTTGCTTCACGCACGACAACATCAATTAGCTCAACGAAAAGAGGTTCCCTCGTGTGACTGTGTGGAGATTGAGAATCTCCGAATTCAGAGATAAATGCGAGCTTGCCAAACCGAATAGATACTTCTTCCCAAGGAGAGCTATTGGGATGTCGAGTATCGAAAGCCTGGAAAAGTCTTTGGCTGGAAACGTCTCTGCCAAAGTACGGTTACGGTAGATCCAATTTGAATGAGCAAAAGGATCGCGGCGCCATGAGAAAGGAAATGAGACCCGAATTCCGGAATATGACCAGAGCCACTAACTTTTTTCAAAGACAGAAGGCAAGGAAGGGCCAAAAGAAATCATCAAACCTGTTTTAATGGGAATCAAAGAAGTATCCGCACGCAAAATGCAAGTCCCACGACGTTGGGTGAATCTTCCTTCATGGAGTGCCAATAAAAACTTCAAGCTCTTTTCATGGAATACTACAAATTTCCAAACTTGTTAAGTCAAGCGGAAAATCAATGGGTACGAAACACTGAGAATTATGTATGACATTGCTGCAGTGGATGTTGGGACTGACTTCAATGATGGCAAGTGTTTCTGCGTAATCTTCGTCTCGAAGGCTACATGTTTTCTCCATTTGTGAGGGAAGAAGCATGCTTTTGTGAGTTGGTCTTCAAAAAACAGAAGCTAGACGATTAGTCGTATTGCCCTGATGAAGGTTGGCATTCACGTGATTTTTTGTCGAGAACACGCTCAAAAACCTGAATACTGCTTTACTGAAGGGCATCTTGAAATCTTTGGATGACATGAGGATGACACATTCTTGAACGAGATTGAACATTTTCCCTTGAACTATCCACGAAACAACGACTTACGCAAGTTTGTCAAGGAAAATCTCAATGATTCAACACAGGGGCAGACTCTTATTGCTCGAAGAAGCATGAACAGCTGCGATTATGATTCAGCCTCCGCTCTAGTAGGTATTACGGAGGAGGTACGGGGCCCTTTGTACATGAGGTGAAAATGACTCTAGTCACTCATCACATGTCTTCACTTGGCTCGAATGACAGGATGATGGAAATGGGCTCTGGGTAAGTTTTGAAGAAAGTTGATATGTCTGATGAAAGAGAAACAATGAGGCTCAATCTCGTGCTTCGAAATCGTTTCAGTTAAAGAATTTTGACGCTTTTGTGAAAGCGATCGGTCGATGCGACCCCTGATCCACACATATACCATCAGCGTCGGTGTATCGGGAAGTCTTTGAAAATGAAACTCAACGTGACTAATGGTCCAGCGAAAGCGGGCAGGAAGCTGATGTATCGCACTTAGCACTCGAGAGGGAACACCATCTCAAACACGGCGCTTGGATTGATGAGTTTTACTTGGCACCAACTACCGGTATACACCTTTGATCCGGGAGAAAAAATGGATATAGCTCAAAGCAGGGGTTACACGCTCCCTACCCAACACCCAGTGCTGCCTGATCTCAACCTCCATGTCAGGTACGCTTGAAAATACCCACTTCTGGAGAGGAAGTGAAGAATTACATGACCCCTACATCATTACGGAAAAACACAAGTGACGGTAGTCAAGATTCCGATTACTTCCAGTTCATCTGACTACGATCGACTGCTCTATTTACCGGACCCCAGCCCAACACAATCACCAAACCAACGCAAGTTCCTCTTAAGCCACCCATCATGCTTGCACGGACGAATAGTGCAACACGAACTCCTTTCTGATCTTCTCCCAGTTGTGCGGATCAAAAAATATATACACGCCCCGCTCCACCTCGGGGCTTATAAGCACGGGCTCGACATTACTGTCCTTGGTCAACCACACCTGGATATCTCTGTGATATCGCCAGTTTCTTGCCACAAGCTCGCGCGCAGCATACTCCTGAAGTGTATCCCGCGGTTTTGTGTAAAAGATATAGAAAAGCGTCTCGTCCAGAAACGACTGGATCTTGGAATCGCACGGTTCAGGCACAGGCACGATGTTTTTTTCTAGTATGACATCGGGGAGCGAGAAGTAGGGCTCCACTTCCGAACGAGAGGTCTCCTGCCAGGGCGAGGCAAGCGTTTTCAAGATTTCGGACTCCTCCGAAAGATCAAGACCCATGAGTGCCAAATCCTGGCCCATTGCAAACGTGGTTTGCTCGTTTTCAGTGGTACTTACGAGCGACGCGAGGCCGCCGACCCCGAACCTGGAAATCAGCGGCAATTCCGCATTTTGTGTGGTTTTGGAAATATCGCTTTTTCCGTGGGTTGTCGTATTGGTAGCTTCGGAACCACGCCCATTGTTGGCGATGGTATGACTCAGGCTTTGTAGGCCTGGAGGAAGCGCGGACATGGATGTGTGGTTCAGGGAAAGTTTTCAAAAAGTGATTTGGGTTTACCGGTGACAAGTCTGAGCGCCAGAACGTTAAGCATATATTGCGTTGTGGTTGATTGACAGGGAGTTTGAGTTCTTGTTCAAAGAAGCGGGTGCAGGCGTCGAGGCAGGTCACGTGACAGCACCCAGAGGAACGGGCGAGATCTCAGACTTTCATTTAATTTGTTCGGCTTCCCTATTGCGAACTTGTGGGCGCAGTCGGCGATTATGTGTTCTCTTGACCACCGATGAAGCAGATGAAGCATTCAAAACGTTGTTCAGTGCTGGAGAAGCACGCCGCACTATCGAGCAAGTCCATGAATGGTGGCCCGTTGCCACTCAGGGGTTTTCCTGTGTTGACTTGTACAGGCTGATGTAAAGGGTCAGCTTCGACTTTTGTCGGGCCCAGGTGTAACATGTTGGGTGATTTGATCAGTAGCGGGAGAACTACGTTGAAATTGTGACGCAACGAGAATTAGGGCACAGACATCAAATTCATAGAGTTCACTACGGGGAGCTCAACCACGACGCGCCAGGCTGATCATTTGCAGCCACCCGATGCATTTTAATGTGTGCCGTGGCTTCTGTTCCATAATTCGTCAAGTGGCTGATAGATAGGCTTTATCATTTTCATGGCCATACTTCCCAGCCAGTCAAGGCACAGAGAGTTAGACTCACTCCACACACCTCGAAAGACTGATATCACAGAACCAAACACATATAGCAGGCTAGACGGACTCGGATACTTCGCTGAATATTTTAGTATCAAGTTTTGACTCAATGAATACGTCAGGGCCTAACTGCTGGGGTAGGCGACCTGCACGTATACATGAGTTCGGGTCCTCTGGAGCCAGTCCTGCCAATCCCAATATCAAGGCTTCCCAACACACTTTGTCTACTACTTCGGGAGTACACGATCGGCCATAGTCCCAATCCGAAGCAAGAAAGTTTTTCTGTTTGCAAGAGAGAGTTTTCCACGTTTAAAGCAATTGACGCAATCATCTGTTGTGTATAGCTGTCAGTCCGATTTGATTACACTTCGCTAGTCAAATTCGCCTGCGACTTGGATCGTGCCCATTCCGGTTATTGGCCCGAAGATCCTTTGATGTTGAGACCAAACAAACCTTGTCACAGTGTCGTTTGGTTTCGGCATCAGGGTATCGCTCCGCCCTCCTAGCTCTGAATGTTGAAAACACTCTTCGTCATGGACTTGTGAGCAGCTGCTGGTTGAGCCTTCGTGATCATGTGTGCGATAATTGAGGCCGAGTTCACGTATACCATTGCGGAAACGTTTGCGTGAGTCGTTGCCTGATGGAATTCTGCGATTATCTGGCAAATCTTGGGTGCGTGATGTTGCTTTGTTCTCACAGCAAGCTATTTCCGCCTGGTAATCCTCATAATACTTTGCGTGTGCAATGTTGAAACTGAGACTTTCACCAATGCCATCAGGTGTGACGAGCTATCCTCCGCTATAAAAACAGAAATCAACTCCATCTCTAAAGTAGTCCATATGACAATGCTTTGTATTTGCTTCATCATTTGCGGGAGTCTCGAGGAGGTCTAATACTAATTCCGACTAGAACTCGCATCAGCTCACTTCCGTTAGTCTGAGCAAGCCTTCGAGGAGTCTCTTTTTGCTTTTAGAGATTCGTTCCATGAATGATCAGCTACCACTGAGATGAGTAACGGAGCAGTTAAGAATATCGAGACATGAGATGGATACGGACGGCTTTAAATTCAAACAAAGTGCGAAATCAGGAAGCTTTCAACGTTCAAGTCACTTCCTCGGGACCCAAGCTCATCGAAACTTCCTCTGATATCAGAGTCATACGATTGTGAAGCAATGCATCAGAGGATGACTCTATGGATGCTTCAACGGATGACACTGTGCATGAATGTGAGAATGAAATGGATGAAAAAAAAATGTGAGCTGATGCCCAAGGTTGGGCTACAGTGGACAATGAAGACGACCGTAAGATGGACTCTGTTGATGTTGGGGGATGGAAGAAAGTCTCCAGGAAAATAATCTTGAGGGCGTCCAACGGAAAGAATGATCATTTTTCAACCGAATCAGGCTTTGAATCTCTGAAATAGACTGATAAATCGTGGGGTTCTACATTGAATCGTGATATGAAACACGACATCCAACGAACTCATCAAAAGAGCTGTTCTTTGTTTGCTGATCTTCCACTGAGCTTCTCGCTTTCTGTCTTGATGTCGATCCAATTATGTGCAATTTTGGACTGAAGCTTTCCCTCTGCTTCTGCCTACGTCAAGTCATCTGGTTCGTCACTTGACCCAAGATAGGCCGGACAATTTTTGACTCCGGTTTGGCGTAATCATTTCCCGCCTTTTTAAAGCCAGTGGACATTCAACTCCGGGTAATAGTCCCAGTGGAGTCTTGCTTTAAACTTGAAGTTGAGATCTCTGAAATCAAATTCCTGAAATAGAACCTTCTTTCAACAAAGGCGGCCTGTGCGGTGGCAAACAAGTGGCGGACCGTGAGAGACAATTCGATGTTCTTTCCGTGAGACGCTTGGCCCTGAGTGTTCACCCATGATTGTTTATGAGCCAATTTGCTGATGTGAAAATCTGCTGGTAGTTTCTCATGTACAAGACAACCGAAGGTAATAAGCTTAGGCCTTGTCATCTTGCCTCTCCACACGTCAAATGGGCACTGTCAGCCAAGAACCTTGATGTGAGTCCAGTAAAGTGTGCTGCAGCTCTGACCGCCTCTGTCCATAAAACATGTGGAACACTCGCAAATGCTAGCAAGCATTTTGAACAGATTCGCAACTCAGAGTTCTTCCTCTCAGCCAAGCCATGTTGATAAGAGGAGTAGCTTTGCGTGAGGCCATTCTTGATTCGTTTGTCTTTCGAAACGTTTTGATCATTACCATTCAAAAACTCAGATCCAATGTCTGATCTCAACTGTCTTGGATAGCCGTGAGAGTCAAATAAGGTATATGACGCTTCTATGAATCTGATGAATTCCTGTGTTGCTTGAAATTCTATCTCACTGGTACAGTGTGTACAAGTCTTGAGAAATTGTCAAGTGCCGTCAAGACATACAATGAAGATTCGAAAGGGTCTGTCACTTTATCTTTTTCGAAAGAAAAGCTTGTGGGATTGGAATCCTTGTTTACGCAATGGTGTCCTTACCACCATGAGTATGTCCATCTGAATCAGAAAAGTCGCCAGAACAACTTACCGTATTGTCCCGCGTGGTCGTGGTGACGAACTTCGAGACCTGACCAGTTTCTCCGGGCATGGTCTTGTTCGAAGTGCTATCAACGGTAAAACAGCTCTAATCAACAACCACAGAGCTCCTCATGCGAGATCGGAGGTCTCTGTTAAAACGGAAGAGACCGCTGGTTGATGGGTTGCTACGTGCGCTGTGCCAGTTTCCGTTCCAAGTTGCGAAACTCATTGGTAGTTCAATACACCGAATGACAACGCATTTGATGAAGTGATAAAGGGCAATGTTCCTCTTCTCCAAGCCACAGTTGGCATGGCACTTTGGTACCCACGAGGAGGCCCGCGGACCTTGTCTTGTCACTGACAAAAGAGATGAATGTGTGCTTGATTCCATTGCAGCGCCGCGTCATTTTGTTGAAAAAAAGCCAGCCAGAGGCCTTGTGATCAGTGCAAAACACGTAAGCACGGTTGTTAGGTTCGGCGACAGAATCGTCTGACCATAAAAAGCGAATCCGATCGATCGGAACCTGCTTCCAATACAATTAGTCGAATTTAGGCCTCCGAGGCATGCGATCCATGATCGCTGGCAATTGTATGTTTGAGTAGCCTGTTGATCTGGACAGTTCAGATGAAGCTCCAGTGACTGGTTCAAGACATCTACCTTAGCATAAAAAAAAGAATGCTGAGAAAGTGAGGAGTATTTATCGGAGTCCCAGGTTCGAGACAATACTCATACGGAGCAGGGCTTTGACAGCAACGGGGCGTCTAAAGTTTCCAGGCCGAAATTAACAGGTGATAGAATCCGATATTAACCTGAAACCGAAGGTACTGTGATTTTTCATCTCTTTGAGTACACGGGTGGTGGCCTCTAGCAAGCTGTCTAGTCGAATACCACAGATTGCTCTTGCTTCAAGGCTGAGTGGTCAGTTTGCTGTGCGGTTAGAGCATCTGAGTCGATAAGGCCTGGAAAGAACACTCTCACCAAAAAATCCCTGGAGTGGGTAAATGACTAGTTTTTCACCATACTTTCCCTCATCCTATGCATGGACAAAAAGGGTGAGATTCAACGGGGTCAAGAGCTTTGGTGCCCTTTAACAATAACTAAACCTGATCTTGACTTTTCTCCCTTTGGTTTCACGAAGTTGAACTCCTCGAATCACCCCTTCTACGAGACGCCTCCGTGCTCTACCCAGCCTTCATTCCAGCTTTCATTCCAATTTTCATTCCAGCTTTCAGTGTCACTGTATGATAAGTATAAGGAGAGAATGGTGGAAAAGGTGGTCACAAACACACTCTGCAATTACGACATCAGAGCTTATCCAGCCCTGATTCAAGAGACAATCCACATTGAACGACAGTCACTCAAAGTATTTATTGCGAGGTATTTGCACCCAGTTTAACACCAGATGCGTAGAAGTTACCCGCAGCTCTCCGGTCACACCATACTATTTCCAGAGTTCATGCCGATCGCCACACCTAAGCGCCTCTTCACGTGGGCCTTGTAGAGCCTTTAAAAAAGGCACAATTGAGAAAGTGCGGGGAATATTGATACCTAAAAGTTTGCCACAAGAAGACCACCTGATGCGGGGAGGCGTCAAGCCCGAATCGGCCAAGTACAGTAAAACCTCGATAAATGAATATCGCGCTAAATGAATAACTCGATAACTGCATAAAATTACGTGTTAATAATTGCGGGAGCTCACCAAAGATACTCAGAGCCAGTGTTGATATTTATGGCCAAAATAGATATATTTCGCGAAATATTATAAATAGATATCTAAACGTAGATAAAATATTATGTTTAAATAGCAAATATTATAAATAAATAAATATTTATTTATCTTTAAATAAAAAATAGATAAATTTTTTTTTTCAAAAGAAATGCCGGGTTCTCCCCGAATTACCCTGACAGCTTGTGGGCTTACTAAGACGTTTGATTTTCTCAGAAAAAAAAAAAGAATGCAAAACTTAATTACTTTTATTGTAACTTTTTTTCTTTCTAAAGCACTCTCCTTTCCACGCCCTTATATGTTCAAAACCAAGCTCCGAATTTCATTAGTGTTCATGTAAAAATCAGAATTGACAAGAATAGAAGAGCACGATATATTCTAATACGTTGGGTGGTTGTTTACCTTGCTTACGTTCAAAATAAATATTTTTAAAAGTTAATGTTATCTTTAACTCTATTACTTTTATTCAAAACCAGTCTACTTTCCGTCCCTTACATGTTCTAAGCCATACTAAGAGTATCATTAATGACATGTGGAATCTTGTCTGCTAACTCATCAACAGACTCTTCCGTGTTTAAATTTCCAAAATTCTGCAACGTTTCTGCCATTTTGAATAAAATAAATCTTTGCTAGATATATTTTCCGCCGATAAAAGGAGCAAAATCAGAGCATTTTATAT
>JAKTWD010000526.1:0-98069 GCA_030581935.1 Metschnikowia corniflorae | reverse complement strand
CAGAGCTACGAAAAAGATATTGCGCAAAACAAAGCACTCAAAGGCAGTACATACTTGGCATTTATTAATTGAACTTTAGCCAAAACCAAAGAACTTGTACAAAAAATCTCACGACTTTTATTTATTGGCTAGATAATGGATCCACTAAACAACATGCTGCTTCAATTAATTTTATCAATTTTTAGCGGCAAATTTTTGGTCAAAAAACTAAAAATTAAAATTTTAACTCCTGACTCCATCGGAGGTGTTTTTCTATGGCATACATAGTTTTGCTGAGATGAGGCTTCATAGCAGCCGAACCACAGCACCCTCCAATGTGATGTTTCTTTAAAAAAAAAGTATTTACACAGGTATGATCGTCTCGAGATCCTCTATTACACCCACTAATATTCATAATTTTATTCACTTTCAGGAATTCACCACATGAAGAAAACCACCCAAAACTCGATAGGTGAATATTCTCGATAAGTGCATAAAAGCGCGCGTTTTTAATGTATTCACTTATCGAGGTTTTACTGTAGCGCCCCAGTTCTAGGATTACCTGAGAAAATAGTGTTTCGGGCATTGTTATAGCAATGTCTTGAAATCTGAAAGTACCTCTAGCTTATAAACAAATACAAGGAGAATAATACAAGGAGAATAATACAAGGAGAACAAATTCAAGGGAAAACGAGGAAAGTTTAAATCACACCAGGGCTTCGTGCATCCTGCCTATCACCCCATCAATAAGCTTCTCGGTTATGAAACTACGCAGCCGGGACGGGGTCATATTTCGGGCAACCATTTCGCATCGATATCTCCATTCTGGTGGCAAAGAGTTCAGGTGGTAATTTTCAATCATAAAACAAACGAAAAGTCCATGGATCGTGTCACAACCAGAAAAGTGAACAGCGAACCAACCAGAGAATCAACCAGAGAAACAGCCAGAGAAGTAAGAGACGGAAAGGGACTCGGTTGAAGTATTTTTTCAAAGAGAAAGAGTCAAAAAACAATATCCACCCAAAAAAAGAGCCAATCGGCACGCATCTATTGTTGCCTCGCACCCACAGTTGCCCCTCTATTCCGCTGAACTCAATGCTGTCCACCCACCAGACCACAGACAGCGAGGGCCACCCCCACCCGGTAAACTCCGGGGCTAGTCGACCCTCGGGGTTTCGGTTTAGACGCCGCCGTATTGGCCATAATAACCCCAACGGCTTCAGTGTCCCCAATCCCAATGGCCCCAATGGCACCCTGACCGAACAAGCCAGTGGGCCACTGAGCCTGCTGTCGCTGGTAATTTCAAATTCCGAGCTGGCGTGGCCCCCGGAACACAGTGAATTTGCTGATTTTACAACACCAAACACTCTAGACGATGAAAGCGGGCGCCGGCTCCAGGCGTTGCAAACGTCCATCAGTAACCCGGGCTTGTCGCCACTGGTACGTGCAATACTCAAGACGGCGTACCGTCAATTTGAGAAACAGAGCGTGCGTACAAGAGAGTACCTTCCGGCGTACTCGCGAGACGAGATGCCTCCGTCGTATGTGGCTCGAGAGAAGTAAACCATCGGGGTGGTTGAGGGCTGCTTATTAATTGTAGTAAAACTGGCAACACGATTGACATAGATTGGGGGCAGCGTTGAAGAAGATAGGAGTCAACGAACTAGGTGCACCCAACCTCTACAAGAATATTTCGTTCAGACTCATCGAGATCTGCAAGGGTGTCTAAGAAACGCACGAGACGCTTGCCCTATTGTGTTGCTTGTGGGCGTGGACCCGGAATAGTACGAAAAAGTATGTATCGTGGGGAGGAGCAACCCATGGGGAGGAAAAGTCATGGGGAGGAAAAAGAGGAAAGCGCCATGGGGAGGGAAAATGTGGGAAACGACACGGGGAGGGAAAAGGAGGGAAAAGAAGGGAAACGACACGGGGATAACTGGGTATTGACACTTCTCATGCGGAAACAAATCGCCGGTACGGAATCTCATGACTTTCCAAGTACTACAAAAGGGCAAAGGGGAAAAGTCAAATGTCATATCGGAACTATGAATAGCGCCTCAAGGGCTCAGGCCAGGGATGCATCGCACATGCCGCACACGCCTATTCAGTACGATGAACTTGCGGCCGTACACAGCGCTGTATCGCGCGGGCAACGTACGACGACTTTTCGCAGTACGATGGGCCTTCGAACGTACACACACAGTGTATTTGATGCTTTGAAAACGGGCCTTGTACGAATGCACGATGCTTTCACGTCATGGTCCTACATTTCCAAGACATCACAGGTCATTCAAGACCTCATTGAGTGCTTATGGCAAGAGGTTATATGCATTTACTGCGGAAAGTGTTCGTTGACGAAGGTTGTATTAAGGGTTATGTTATAGAGGGTTTTGTTGATAATGAGGGCAGTGATGCTAATATCAATACTTTATTTGTTCAGTAAGTGCCCAGTCAATTTGAAAGTAGATATTATTACTATGGCATTAAACGTAATTCACTAGCTTTTGCACCAAACCGGCATTTGGCTCGGCAAGAACAAACGCGTCTCAAAGACTTTCTTTTTGAACACCTCCAGTGCCACCAGAGCTCGACTCCAGTTTTGAACAGTGATGAAACTAGGAACTCATTTGCCCTAAAAACTCTAAAATAGGGTGATATCAAGTCAGATCGGGAAGCAGCACGCGTTTTCAATGTGTCCCGCAGCACTCTTCAACAAAGGAGGACAGGTTCAAGAAATCACGTCGAAGCAGGCGAAGACCAAACAAAATTAAGAAAGGCTGAAGAGGAAAATTAGTCAAACGGATTCTCTCCAAGTGCTCTCGCGGTCTCGCCCGGGGAGTCAATATTTGCAGATTGGCGAAAAGCACCTAAATCTCAACACATAGTACTCGAGACCTTTTAATTATCGACGGGCAAATGCCAAGGCCCAAAGGCACTCAAAGGTTGGTTTGATCTTGTGAATAACACGATGCCGACTTCTCCTACCTGAGCCGTACGCGTGAATTGGGTGTGTCTCTCGTGCCTTCTACCTGTGCCATAGGAACATGCTTCAGGTTTAGGTTTACACGCCTGCTTTTTAGCATCAAGCCCAACAAAGGTCTTTCTTTCTCTCGTCACTTCCAGCATCCTTTTGGAGGGTGCCATCTCTTGGATCGCCAGGAGAAGGTGGTAGATGGTCCCTCAGCTTGGTCGAATCTGAAATATTTTTGCTACTTGCTGAAATAAACAGTAGCAATGTTTGAGTATTTTTGATTTTTTTTCCAAATTTATTCAAGCACTTTTGTACATGGCGAAGCGGGCAGTTCGAAGCCTGGGAGATCATCTAACTATTTGAGGGCTTACACCCAATTCTTCGTTGGGGAAATGGTCTCAATGGCGGTCCCGCTTCGGTGTGCTGGAAAACTCAAATTTGAGATCATGTGGGAAGCCGTTTTCACGGCCGCGATATTGATACGACGCAAAAATGAGGCCACACACTGTTTTTGAGCTTTGGGCGGCCCTCTTGCAACCGACAAGGCCATCTACTGTACAATGTGGACGAGACAGGCTTTTCGACTAGTTTGATTGCGGAAGGGAAAATTGTGTCAGGGTCTCAAATACAAGGGAAACGACGATTAATTTAGAATGGAAATCGAGAGTGGGTGACAGCAATCGAGTGTATCACTTCCACGGGTCTGCTTTTGCACCCATTTATCATTTTTAAAGGTCCGCAAATTCGCGAGTCTCGGTATTCTGAACTTGGAGAAGCCGGCGCTTGGGAGTTGGTGCGAATGGTAGGACATCCAATGATACTCCTATGCGGTGGCTCGAACAGGTTTTCATTCCCCAGATAGAGTCTATGGCGAAAGGCACTCGTACACTTTTGTTACTTAACGGACATGGTCATTTCAAGCCAGAGTTTGACAAAATCTGCAAAAAATGAAACAACCGCTCTATAAAAGTCATCTCACATATCTCATTTGTTGCAACCTCTTGATCTTTGCTGTTTTGGGCAGTCAAAGACAAAATATCACCAGTTGGCTGGAGAAAGAAGTAGTTGTGATGTGCTCGCTGGTGGCAGTGTGCGCATCAATGAAGATGACTTCATTGGACTATACGAACTTGCTTGGGTTGATGCTTTCACTGCTCGACATGTCAGGAGCAGCTTCGAAACTACCGGTGTAATACCATCGCTCCTCAGCGGGTGTTTCGAAAGATCAACATCGAGGTAATAAACGAGGTGTCTCCAGAAAGTCATCTGACGCCACGGAGATCTTCTAGTGTTGCTGATGATTCGAGCACGCCTTCAACACACAGCTTTTTAATGAGCCTTGCTTCCTCAAATTGTTAGTTACGAGAAAAAAACATTCTGGGGATGTGGCTGGTCCGTTGAAAGCCTCTTTTGATAAATTCTTAAACTACGCGCTTTCACAGGGACATTCATTTGCGATAATGGCCAAACAATTTAGCGGTGTTCACGTCACTCACGCCAGGCAGGACAAAAAAAAAATATAAACCAAAAAAGCGTATAATCGACGCTAGTGACTGCTTAATGAGGAATTCATGGAACGCAATTCTAGCTTCCTGGGGAATGTCAATCCATTTTTGGTAAATTCCGTGGACTCAGAAGATAAAATTTCACAGCGACATAAAATACGGGAAGCCACTTGCGGAATTTGTGGAACAATAAGGCATCATAGACAGACATGTTCAAATAAAACTCCCTAACTTTTTTTTCTGTCTTAGCGTATGTTTAGCGTTTATATTTGAAGTCAAAGATATTATATTTTTACAAAATGCAGGTAGTGACTCAAATGCCAGATTGGTGCGAAGGCTAGTGAAGTACGTTAGCAAAAATATATTTAAAATATCCAGGAAAAAATTTTTATTTAGCAAAAGCTATTTCTCAAAAATTATAAAAGCACTTTCATACATGGCGAAGCGCGCTGTTCGAAGCTAACTGTTCTGGGGCTTGCGCCCTATTTACAATCCAAAGGCTCCAGGTAAGTGCTTTCAGACAGCTGGGTTCACACTTCCGTTTGTGGCACAAATCTTAGATTTACTTGAGGGTTTAACACTCCAAAATTCAAGGAGGCTCAACCCTTACTAGCTGTGGGGATCTGAATGCGTTTGCTAAATTACTCAAATATTGCAATATTCGGTCTTGTAATATCGAACCCCTAAAAAATCTTTACATCGCGACAGTGCTAGATCCTTGTTTGAATTGACATTCTCAGAGCACATGGCTTTCAATGCACCATTCTAGATGCTGATCAAGAAGCTCTCTTTGAACTTCTTCACAAGTACAAGACGGAGTACGACAAGAGGCAGAAGCTCCCACTTCATGCAAGGAAAACCAAAACTAATGATGCCTCAAATCGGAATCCTCAATACCAGATGTTTTCATGAAAAACGTTTCGATCGCAAATTCAAAATGAATTATTAATGTATCTAGACGAGAACAGACCCAATGAGGTTTGTAATGTTGCACAAGATTACAGATCTCGAATAGCTACGATTCCCGTCATCTGTTAGATGGCAAGACACTTTTTATGTGCTCCAGCAATGTCTTCGCCGTCTGACTCACTTTTCTCGGAGGTGAAGTGCATGCTTACGGACGGAAAAAGAAGATTACTACCGGAGGCAATGAAATGTTGGCAATACTAAAGTCGAGGGGCGTTATTCCGGATCCAGACCTTGATGAAATTCATCATCAGGTAAAAGAAGACGCCAACCCACGATTGATCAGAGTATTTCGCAAAACTTTTCATTAGGCTGGGATCAAAGAGACCCTTCCGATCACATGAGTGAAATTCAGATGAAGAGCTGGACGCGAGTGATACATACTTTCTGTATGACGAAGATGGAGAGAAGGTGGAGAATCACGAAGATTCCGAAGCTGGTGATAAGCTGGACGAAGGGCCTATCTGAATTTCGTCTTACGACGAAGGTATTTTTGAATTTGAGTAAAAAGGGATCAAGTATACGAGCCTTGTTTGGACATTCTCGCGGTTCTGATCGGTTGCGAAATGGGTATTTTTCGCTCTTCCCTTCTAGTGTGGAGATGCACCTTCTTGAAAAAAATACCAAAAATACTCTCATAAAAACTACTACTACTAGAACAAATATGCATAAAAAAAAAACCATTTAGAAAAATATTTTTCTTTTCTAAAATATCGCGAAAAATATTAAAAATTCCAATTTACTAACACCCCTGTCTGTTGCATGTCAGAGTTATCTGAGCGACTACTGAGAGTACCTTGAGCGATGAGTAAAACTTGGTACGATAAAACTATAAGCGACGGTGAAACTTCTAATAAAGGATAAGCAAAAAGAGCTCCAGTATCCCCTACGTGGGAGACTGGTGCTTATACAGTGAAACTTGGGAAAGCCGGACGCTTTGTAAACAGGATTTCGCGTTAAAACGGAAAGCCGCACGAAAAAAAAAAGTGCGCATAGTTAAGGAATTTTACTACGGAAAAAAAACTTGGATAAGGCGCGATTCTCTTTGTTGGTTAAAGAGAACAATTTTTCCAAAAATCCCGCTTAAAAAGAAAAAGGCTCTTTTGAAGGCGAAGTCGGCATGGTCAAGACCCAAAACTCCGTGAGATTGTTGCAAAGATGCATTAAAACCATCCCCCCTGCCTCAGGTCGCGTAGCCGCCTGTTCACCCGCAATTCTGCTCGAATTTTTATGAATGATAGTTCGGATAATGGACAAGAGGAGAATCCTTAGCCAAAGACAAACAAAGAGGCCCAAGAAGAGATATATAGGCGCTCATTGAAGTGAAAATGTAGTTTGTAAACAGCTAAAATGACAAATTTCACTAAGTTCCTCGCTATTGCAAGTCTTCTAGTGAGCATTCCTATAACAGTGGTATAGCTCTCGAGGCCATGCATGCAGGACTAAGCTGTAATATGCAGTAAGACAATGGTCTATATACCGGAATTTACTTCTTTATTGGATAAGGAGTACAAAACGACGATTATAATTGGGTCCGGCTTTTCCAAGTTTCACTGTATAGGTGACGTGTGCGGAGCGGAGAAATGCGGACATAGCGGAACTAGGCGTGTGGTTAGGTCCTACCTGACATTGCACACCTGCTAATATACCAGATTAAAAACAAAACCCAGAAAATCGTAGGTTTGTCGTGAAAACCTAATTTCTGTACTAGCAAGGGGCAGGCCGGGATCATAGCTACGAGTACCGCTTCTCGTAATCGCTGACAAGATTTAGGATGACTTCACGATGCCACTCCACAATGGCAGACCTCAGGCCAACCACTATTCTGCACATAACCATCGCCGTGCCATCGCAATGCTATAAGCTACTGTGAATCGTGTTTCACTTACTGCAAATCAAGGTCATACAAAAAGATGAAAGAAACAAGGTTTCATCCCAACATCATCATCACAGGGACGCCCGGGTGCGGCAAAACGTCGCATGCCGAGGCGTTGGTGTCGCACCTCGCAGCTCCGTTCAAGCACTACAATATTAGCCAGCTAGCCAAAGAGAGAAAATGCTTCGAATCGTACGACGCGGAGTTTGACAGTCACGTGGTCGACGAGGACAAGCTTCTCGACCTGCTTGAGCCCGATTTGAGGGAGGGCGGGGCTGTTGTGGATTGGCATTGCTGCGACATATTTCCAGAGAGATTGATCGATTTGGTGGTGGTTCTCAAAACGGACACCCACAGTTTGCACGAACGGTTATCGAAGAGGGGGTACAAAGACAACAAAATCCAGGAAAACTTGGACTGTGAGATCATGGAGGTGGTGTGGCAGGATGCTGCGGGGGCCTATATTCCCGAGATTGTAATTCCTCTACTGTCTAATACCGTCGAAAATATGGACGAGAATGTTGAGCGGATCTCTGCGTGGATCGAGAACTGGGTCAATGATCATAAGGACGGTGTGACCAATGAGCTCGATCCAAGTTTGGTACAAGGGGAGGAGAGTGGAGATGAATCGGAGTAGATGCTTTGATGATCAGGGTCCCCGATGTGTGCGCTCGGTGACTGTGATATTTTGCGAGACCTTTTCGTGAAACAGAATGGAGAATTTGAAACTGCACTCGGCGCCCAGGGGCGTTGAGGGTGACGGCGATCGAAGTACCGGATGAATGCCCACTGTTGTACGACTCTATCGCCTCCTCCAGGATTGGTGCGCTGCCTATCGCTGCCCAGACCTCATCACCAGCCACACCGGTTCCACCTTCGAAAGGAGTAGGGTGGTCCTGTATATGCTGAAAAATAAGCCTGGAGTGTGCATTGGGCAAGTAAATCCATATCTGGGTGAGTCCGTTCCACTCCGATAGAATCCATCTTCTGGAAGTAAGTGAATGGATGCTTCATATCTCCCCCAAAACCAAGTCTCTGGTCGTAATGACATGTGTGGGATTGATCAATATTTTGTATCCCGCAGATCCTTGGTGGCCAATGTAGCTCCCTTGCACCGTACTATGGAACTAGTTTGTAAACGGCGTCTCCTTAGGGTTATTGCTCAATCCACCACCCTTATTATCCACTCGGACAGGGTATTTCCGCAATATGAGGCCATGCTCCTTGAACCTCTCCACTAACTCCCTAAGGTATTTCAGTTGGGACATAGTATAACCCTGTTTCGTCCTTGTAAATTCAATCCCTAGGTATTCCGATACTGGGCCGAAATATTTGAGATCAAACATTTGTTCCAAGTCGCCCTTGAATTCTGATAGTACCTCCTCGTTTTCGGCTACTAGAAACAAGTCATCGACGTAGAGTGCAACGATAAGCTGACCTGCTTTAGTCCATCGAATCAATACACTTTCGTCAATGTCGGAAGCTTTGAGTCCAAGGCTTTCCAATTTATGTGAGAGGAATTTGCTCCATTCGAAACCTGCTTGTTTCATACCATATACCGACTTCTTGAGTAGCCAGCATTTAAATAAGACAGTTTGATGTCTAGGTGGTGTATGGGGTTGTCTTCAGTCGTTGCTAGCCGAAGGCGGGGTTGGGTGTGGTTTCCAGTGTTTTTGCGTCTGTTGAGGCTGACTGGAGACCACGCTCGCACTTCAGGCTGCGAGATGTCTCATGTAGAGATTAAGTTTTCGTTAAGCTTTATGCTGAACCAGACATGTTAAATGGTAATGGTGATTCCTTGTCCACTGAGTGAAAACGCCCCCTTGTGGGTAACCAGACAGGTGCAGAGTTGTTGCAGATAGCAGTATCTGTGACATCGGAATTGGTTTGGGTGGTCCCTATGCATATTCCAGATTTGATGTACATTACATATTGAGTACCTCCTTGCAGAGCACCGGTATTTCAATCATTCTGAGCTCCAAATTTACCTCCTTCGCATGACTTGAAATTGTTATTTTCGCGGCGTTGTCTGTCTCGGTGTTGTCTGTCCCTGTATTGTCTGCCCCGGTGGGCGGATCGTTTACTGGAAGTATGTACAAATTTCGCCAGCAGCTCTTCTTTTGCAGATATCGAGCTCGGTTTTTGTATTCGTCCTTCCCTTCAAGAACCGTTAACCATGATTATGTCAGCTTAAGTTGTTCAATGAGTGTCAAAATACCTCCTCTAGGACTGAGAGTGGTTTCCTGTTAATTCCTCAGGAGTGGAATCCTCCATTTTGGAATAATGGGATTCCTCGACGATGATAAAGACAGAGCCGAGACTGTTCCCTTAAAAGCGTTGTCCGAGGATTGTCTTCATTGACGCCCGCTCGGTGTCAGTAATTTCCATTTCATAATGATTTGATTTTCCATTCTTGATAAGCGAGAATATTCACTGATAGGTGATTGTTAGTGGCGGGAAATCTTAAGAACTGAGGTGCGTGAACATGTCGAGCTGGACACATTTCGGAAAGGTTTTTGGCGTTCATGCAATTCACACATAATCACCGGTTTTCACCCAGAATAGATGGAATCGTTCGTGCTTTTTACTTACATCAGGCACTAATCGTCATCATTGATAGCCTCCCATTTGAGGTACTCTGTCTGGTCAGACGATCGTCATTGCATAATACAATTTACAAGCGTACTAGAAAGACTCTTCAATAACACATTTTTCATCGAAGAGCGAACTTTCAGCACGAGCCATGGGCAGTGCCCTTAATGTATCTGCCTCAACCCTTCAAGCTGTCTTGGGGCATCAACTTTCAGCGGGCGACAAAAGCTATGCTTCCTTGGTGGAGCAGCTACATATGGACCCGGTAAAGTTGACGGTGTGCCTTTGAAAAAGCCTATAATATCTCACTGAGACATCGAAAAAGCAAAGACCGCTTTGCCTACCATGGCGAATGGCATTGCAAAAGTTGGTAGCATCAGACAGGCCATATTGTTCTACGGCGAAGTTGCTAAAGTATTGATTTCGGTTGGCCTCAGCTGTAGCCTATTTGTTGGTTCCTATGATCAAGTGGGTCTATCAAATAGATGAAATAAGTGCAGACACTGGTGGACTAATAGTCAGCGATTTTTCCAATACTTCCATGTTTGAGCAAAGTCTTGTCAAGTTCTTCAGGACAGAATATTATGATCCCGACGGATACTTAGAGGTGGCGTTCAATGCCACCATGGAATGTCGTCTCCAGATCTACAAATCCAGGGGTTAGTCGGAAACACTACCGGATTGCCGATGCGGAAAGACAACATCGTAGAAGGCTTCACCCGTGTTATTGGACATGGAATCACTAATATCTGGAAATTGTGTTTGCAACCCTCAATCCATATGCTGTGTATTTCGAGAAGCCAGACTCGCCTCAAGTCGGAAACGCCTTCATACAGTTCTCTGTCCATTTTCAACACCCCAGCGGTGAATTGAAATAGTGGCTACAGTTGCCCCAGCTGTAATCGCTGATTCAGACGCTCAAAACTTGGAGGCCGGCTTTGATCAGGTGGCTGGCTTTGATCAGGAAGCTGCCTTGATTGCTCTTGCGCGTCTTGTTCAATATCTCAAAAGGTGTAGATTGGAAATCGGTTTTGGGCAATTGAAGATTGGTTGGTTGTTAGGAGGTAGAAAAATGTGTGACTGCGATATTCTACCTCAGACATAAAACAAACCTTCAAAAATAAGCGTGCCCGATCATGGGAATGGAAACTTTTTCTTAGAAGAAATATCACATTGAGGGTTGCTGTGGGTCGTCTTCTATACGGGCCTGGTCTCTGCAAATATATCTGTTCTATACAAAAGACTCATAATTGAGTGTGGAGTTTTGAAGATGGATATCTAATATGAAATCCTTGCCCAAAACTGGTTTGTTTCAGTGGGCTACCTATGTGTCATCGGCCCGTCTGCGTGGCCCGTCTCTTGTTTCACCCGGAGGGAGGAAAGGTTTCTCATGGATACACTAAGTAGTAGGTATTGACTGTATTATCATATAGTGCAATGCGTCTCATACGATGATCATAGACTACCACTAAGTGTCCTTTTAAAACAGGATTATCAGATCCACGCTTCACGGAGGTCATGCTAGAGCTTGATTGTTAAGTTTACCGTTTCAGGTCCAACAAGCATTAACGTGCCTTTGGGCTTACAAGCTCTAGCAATATTATCAGGGTTAAGCTCCAATGTCTGATTTCACACAGCCTCCATTCTTCTCAGAAACTTCATTTTATAGATTCAAAAATGTAACTCCCTCTTCGTTGTGGGACCAGACGCGTAATCCATTATTGCCATGGCTGTTCCATAAGTGAAATACCATACATTTGCGGATGGAGTGCACATTCACATGAAACGGTTGATGAATAGCAGAAGGTTTCAGGGGTAGACAAACTACGATCTGACCGTCTTAGTGCCAAGGCCTCTTCATACCATCAATCTGGTTCAAAAAATATCTTGATAAACTAGTTAAATAGTGCGGCCGGTTTGCTCAGTATAACAAGAGTCACATAGCTCTGTTTCGTATGTCGAATAGTTTCTGTGTGGTACGTGTTAAAGTAGATGGTTGAACCAACTTCCCTATATCGTGTTACGCTTTTTACGTTGACGCATCGAAACATTTCTTAATGATACTCGCGATTAACTACTGCTGAACAAAGGACAGAGAAGTTCATGGGATGTTTTACCTGACAATAAGAAAATCTAAATAACGCATGAGCCCTGGCTGTCCGATACGTGGTGCGGTATCGTATCAAGGTTTCGAGATTTAATCACTCTAAAAAAATGAAAACAGCCAGAGATGGATCAAGGTTGGCCGAAGCTAGGCAGAATACAGATCATTCCGTGCGATTAACATGCTGACTCCTCCATTGCTATAAGGCTCCCAGAGACACACTAACAAAGTCCATCGATGAGGATGTAATAAAAGGCCTTCCACTTAACAATCATGACAGTTGGTCATAGGGTCGTCACTGTCTTTTTGTGAAAATGAAATGCCTGATCCAGTGATTTCACTCATACAGAAGAAGCAATGGAGCTGAAACTGTCCAGGATGTGCCGAATCTCAAGACCCAGGTTGATTTACTAGCGCTATTTCATTCACTCGTACTGATGTACATAGCTTCTGAAAGTCGTATCTGAGTCTACACATTCCTTAGCTCAGACTAGTCCCCGAAGTTCGATCTCCAAAGTCAAATGACAGTGACATTCCCTTCTGTGATGTGATTGGTTCTGCACCCACAGAATGAGCCCAATACGATAAATGCCAAAATCTCTGCTCTACGTGCCAGAAATTTCTTTCTTTCTTTGTACCCGCATCGCCCATTCGGGAAAATAATGCATCAGAAGGCGCAGAAACGATTGCAATTGCTCGAATACCTCGAGCCATCTGAAAAAGGGCAGTGAAATCTTTGTCTCGAGCTCGATAAAATTGATTGAGTTCTTCGTTTTCGGCTCTCTTAATGACTCTAGATAAAACACGCGTTCGTCATCCTCATCGTCAAAATTATCCTCTTCAAGGAAACAGCCGGAGCTATCATGCCTAGCGGTAAGCTGAATCAGGAGGCGTACTTAGTTTCAGAAGATTCTCGTGTCATTGAAATTTCAATAACCTAGAGTAAAATAGACAAGGCAAGCGAGAGCGAATGGCTCGAAAATACAGCACTAGTGTTTGACGCTTTCAACTAAACAACTTCAATTACTCCTTTCACGTGAATATTGTGACTTTGTTTTAGCAAGAGTCCATATTCTTAGTTTCGTTGATTTCCGTGGAACCACCCTATCAGAGCCAGCGTGATACACAGTATGAACACCTTGTAAAAAGCCGGAGATCGCAACTTTCTCGTAAAATCTTACGAATTCAATACCAACGAGGCGCTTGTCGCTATTGTAGTTACGGTAACGAAAAATCGTCGACGTTGACAAAATTTACGATGAATTTGGGATGCAACACTGTTTGGGGCCAAGATCAGTGTTGCGTCGTAGGGCGTTAAGATGGCAGACCCATCACGATCGTAAACATCGTAAACATTTACGATAAAATTCGTATGTAGAGAGCTTGTCCGTCTTTTTCACAATCTTGTACATGAGCAACAAAACTGAGCACCAAATCCTCTCTGAATTTCTGTTTCATGTCATGATGAACACGATTTGTACACGAAGTTTGCTTATGGTAACATTTTGTTGGTGCCATTAAATCATGATATGATCACCTGCTTTCTTCTGCCCAACAGAGCTCTTCATTCAGCTCTTCTTTCTCTCCACCCGGCACTTCATCCAGGTCATCCCCCAGGTCTTATCCAGGTCTTCGATCTTTCTTAAAACTTTCTCGAAGCCCGTGGAATGAGCCCGATTTTTGAGAAACGCCAATATATTAATTCTCCACGCCAGCTATTTCTTTCTTTGCTTTGTGGCTACGTCGCCCATTTGTGAAAATAATGCATTAGAACACGCAGGCATTGCTGAAATGCTGCAGAGTCTTTGGCCATCTTAGCATGAACAGGAAATCATTTTTCCGAGCTCGAGAAAAGTGATTGGACTGTCTGACGCGAAACTCTCTTCTAGACTCTAGATAAGACGTGCGTTCGTCATACTCGTCTCAGTTCGCCTTCAAGAAATCAGCCGGGGGTATCACACTTAGCGACGAGTTTTTGAGGCTCGTTCTGTGCTTCTGAATAATTCAGATTCTCTTGCATCGTGTTTTAAGGCGCAAATAAACGTGTCGTCGTTTGTCGTGAAACTAAAACCAGTCAATTGGTCAATTGGGATTTCTTCTGCTGACTGTTTGCCATCCATAGACTACATTTGTCAACGAATACTCGACAATGCACACCCCATGGTACTTGAGTTTAAGTAAGCTGAGCAGTACATGTCATTGACCGTTTGTATAGATGGGTAGATTCTGTCAGACGACTAAGAGAAAGCCTAACGGTTCTTACGAAATATTAGAAAGTAAATGGCATTGTAGTGAGTTTACGTATGAGAGCGAAGGGCAGAGACATTCACTTGTAATTCGGGAGTATTGTTGAAAATACACCCAGACTGAAGCCAACTGTGATCTACTTCGTTAGAGATTTGTGGGCTTCAAAAGTGCAAAATAAACTCATGAGAGCTAGCAGTATTTTTAAGTCTATAGAATTAACTAACTACTACCTGGTACTTGCTACTTGCTTCTTCCTACTTCCTAGGAGTTGGCTAGAAATATGATTTTCCTGATACTCGTAACACAGTCGAACAGTACAGATGCACGGTTGCTTGTTGTTTAAGTGTTGCTGAGTTGTTTATACAAACACAGTCTTCACTGCAACGTGATTCCCAGCACAAGCCTGATACGGAGGTACGATGTCACCACGCTCAGCGGCATGGATGGGCTCAGACCACTACCGTTTTATCGGCAGTGCTGTTTTACTTTCTTCCACTGCTTATAATGTTTGTCTTGTTCTACCCGTTCTGGGAACCTAACAATAGAGGTATATGCTTACATATTGTCTTGCGCAGGAGATAATTTAGATCAGAGATTTACAATCTAAATCTTCCAGTTTTCTCATAGTACGCATTTCAGCTCTACAGCCACTAGAGCATACACTACAGATAGCAAGGCCGTAGCACATCATGATAATCAAAACGAATACATATGTATTTATGGCGGAGTGGTGTGCTTTGTATGGTATGTCCAAGAGTCAATGAACACAATGACAAAAGAGGCCAAAATGCCATTCTTCCGGGTTTTGTGCCAATCATTTAGGAATGATGCCCTGGTACAATCAATCCCAAGAAACGACGGATGTAGATCCCGTTTATGCCATTTGAGATCCTGTTTATGCCATTTGATGTAATGAGCACTCAACAGGCACGTTTAGGAGCGTAACCAAGACCATTCGACACTTTCAAAATATACACCCGACACGGAGTGCTCCCATAACGAGGCACGCTTAGACAAAAAATCAGTTCCCCAAGGAAAAAGTCTATGCCGCATATTCCATTCAAAACTATAATCATGGGATTGGTCTTTCGACTAGATTCCTCAAGAGCACATCTGTCAGACACTAATGACCCTCCCAAACACTAATTACGCTGCCAAGAACTAAACATCACACCTAAAGCCAAATCCCTAAAACTCCGCAAAGTAAACTAAGCAAAGAAAACACGCACAAAACGCATCACGTACCACAAAAGCGCAATCAGCAACAACACCGCCACAGTGCTGAAACCCTTGTGCCACATAAAGTGCTGCCACGTGTTCAGAATCTTGGCCAAGTTGTGCGCCTGCAACTCATTCACACACCGCGCGTTCTGCTCGAAAATGTACTTGGACTCGGCAATAATGTCTTGTTTCTGCTGCTCCGTCAAGTTATTCCGCGTCATCAACTCGTAGTCGCGCTTGTAGAGGAGCCTGAAGTTCTCCTCGTCGGGCACGTCAAAAGTGAAGAAGTTGGTGCCAAGACGCACGATTTCCTCGTGCTTCAAGCCGTCCTTGTGGGGAAAAAGCCCCGTGGCCCTGCTGACCAGCGACCGCATGACCCTTCCGCCAGCGAAGAGGGCCAAGTACATCACGTGCAAGTAGGCGAGGAGGAGGTAGGGCTTGAGGCGCACTGCATCGCGTATGTGCCGGACGAATGCGATCTGTGCAGGCATCACCGGCGTGAGGAACTTCGACTTGTCGTCGTCGTAGTAGAACAAGAGGTCCTGCTGGCCCTTGGCAGTGCGTGCCATTTCGGGCTTCCACACCTGTTGGAGGATTTCACGCCACTCGCTGTCTGGATTCTCAATTTCCGCGAAAAGACATGATTCCACTGTCGCAAACACGTGATAAAAACTTTGCAACCCCTGGCGGTAAACTTTGTGGTTTCTCAACGCAATGGCAAACTTTAGCGTTACCATTTTGTCGATTTTGTTATGAAGCGCACGTGTCTCCATATTTATCCGGTTGGCCAACGCCCCCACATCGGTTTTGTGTGGGATAATCTCGTGCGGCGGCAACTTGGTGGTGGCGCCCAGGACCTCGACTTTAGTCACCATAATGAATAATATAAAGGTAAAAGTGGTATTCAGGAAAACTTTTTTTGAGTTCCTAATGAGTGGAAATGGGTATACCTGAGAAATTCCGATGTTGTGAAATCCTCCGGGAACATGCGGGCGCCTTGTCGGTTATAAACGGGATGGGCCGATAACTCCGTGCGAAGCGCGTCCTCGCATATATCGGCGGGTGTACGCGTGTTGTGCACATAAGCGCGTGCGAAGGCTGAGAGGGGCTGAACCGACGCCGGCGCCGGGCCTGGTGTTATTGTCACGTGACGTTGAATACGAGGTGGTCGTTGCAACAGATGTTGCAGTTAGCGGGTAGATATTCAACTCTGTTGAATGTCACCTTGCTTGTGACTGAAATTTCTTTCTTTATTCTCCTGGCGGGGTACAAGAGGAACGGTGACGGCATTCGGATCGGTCTTCTCAGAAACGCTAATCGTTTCATATGCACGCGCCAGCTGTGTATTCGGACATGAAGACCGGACGTGTTTCCATTTTTATGGTTTGAAGGGAATTGCGCCGCTTCCTGTGATGGAGGAATTCTCTTTGACGCAGATCTTGTTTGCATCATTTGGGAGGCGAAAACAACGGGCCTTCGTACCACATTCACAAACGTAATCACTGTGACAGCATGATGTGATTCTCCCCGCTATTTGAAAGTGCTCGTTTTGGCAGACATGAAATTGACGTCGTCACATTGTTCAGATTCTTCAACTTGAAGATTTCCTCAGCGCTTGTCACTTACGTTCCCTCCTTGACGATCTTGAGGTAACTTGATGGCTTTTTCGCTTAACCTGTCTTTTCAACAGGAGGCGCCAGCATTGAAGATGTGATTACGCAAGAACCCGTGCCAATGGATCTTTCCTGCTGGACTATCAGGCATTTTGGTTTTTTTTTCAGAGCCTTTTATTGGATCTGCCCTCCTTGATGCTGGGGTCACTGGCCGTTTTGGTTCGTGTGCATATATTGTGGAGTGCTCTTTTTGGTCATGAATTTCTTCTTACTCAAGTCTTGCGGCAAGAATATCTTTTGCAGAAAGGCGAAAACAATTTAAAATCACCAGTATCGGTAACACAAGCCACCGGTATCGACGTCCAACAACAAAAGCAGATCGTGAAACAAGTGGTATTGGGCTGTCTATGGAGACCGCTCCAGATCACCATGAAAGATCCTGCGCTTTTGTTCCTCGATGTGCATATGGAGATCATCTGCGTGTTGAAAGTTCCTAGATCCTCAATGATTGAATGCTTTGAGCTATGGGACAAATCGAAATGGGATTCGACAGGATTTCCTTAGATTGGCGACTGGTTGTTTGTATTCTTCTAGCATTTTGTTTGTTGCCAGGTGGTTTATCGCACGCGTCTCAAACGCAGCAACAATGTGGAACTATCATTGCATATGTTTTTCCAAAAACGAACATTTGACCCAACACCATGGACTTGCCTTTCTCCCACTTTTCGACTTCGGCATGCACCATGTGGTGCGATACCACTCTGCGGTTTGAGCCCTTTGTATCGTAGCTCATCTTCTGAGTTGTTCGACGCGCTCTTGTGGACATTTGGTATCAGGCGGCAAATTTTATAATACCAGAAAATGCACCTATACTGTGGTGGTCCAAGTATTCGATTAGGAGATGGGGAATTGTGCACCTTGAGCTAGGCCACCAAGACTATCGTTATAGCAGAGGCTTCTGTCATGGACTCCTGGACGTTTCGTCTTTTGACCCGAAAAGGAACTTTGTGGGAGCTGTAACAACTAGGAACCAGCTGGAGGAAAGAAAACTCACAGCATAGTTCCTAGTGACCTAACGTCGGTGCAAACGGATCGCATTTAGCTTCGCGAGAACGTGAAGTAAAGGCTTTACAAGCTTCTAACGCTCGGGAAAGACGGGACAAGTCGTCAGTCGGTATATCGCCTTCAAACGTCCAAGATTTCGACAAAGGCTGTCGATCTTTCCTGTTCAATTCGCGTAATTTTGTGATTGAGGATTTCGTTCTCTTGTATGGCATTTGCAAACCCTTTCCTCACTTTTTCAATTTGCACTTTTAATGGTGAGGGCATTTGACCCGTTCACTTCAACAGAAGTCGCTAGAAGAATCTGTTTTCACCCAGTTTGAAAGAAATTCGTCGGTATCAGCTGCTCCCAATTTCGCACAGGGCTCGAGATTGGTGTTGGCGCCTCGAAACAGATCTCCAACTGCGAAATAGCTCAATCGCTTTTGATATTTTTGGATTTGAGAGCGTCATATCGAGCCTTCTCGAACGCTTCAAGGAAATCTAATTGTCGATCAGATATCTACCCGCGCGCGTAGTCCTTTCAATGAGATCATGGCTCAAACACTCAATTGATGTGACCCATTCTCTATTTCCAGCGGTCAAGAGTTTCGGGTAACACGGAGTTCCTGGCCTGTTATTTCCATATAACGAAAATCCAGACTCATCTGCCGCACTCCTTATTGTCTTACAGTGGAAATATATCCATTTGGGTGCATCTCGAGGAGTGATTCATCACCCTTCACGCGATCGTGAAGAGTGGTACGAGGCACTCCAAAAACCCTTACTGGTCTGCGACCTATAGTCATCGGCCAGCATTAATAAACTGAATTACTCATGAGATCCTGCCCCTCGTGCTGGCGATTAAACTTTGAATTTTGAGGTTATCTGTTGCATGGAGAGGGAAAAGAGATCTGTTGTCGTTCAGTCTATGACGCATCACGTCTGGCTGTCCGGCTGCACCCGGACCCACGTTGCCGATAGCAGTTACTATAGTGATTACAGATCACGAATTACGAATTACGAATTACGTATTACCAAAAACGAATTACGAAATACCAATAACGAATTACGAATTACGAACTACGACCGATTACACTAATCAGTGTTGAGAATAATTATAGTAATTACTACTTTTAGTAGTGATTATCGGTAGAGTTATACTTTTCGTGATAGACATAATTAGTGAATAGTAATTATATATAATTAACGTACTTCATTAGCTTTCGCACCAAACTAGCATTTGGGTCACCGCCTGCAATTTGTGAAAATATAATATCTTTGACTTCAAATACAAACGCTCAACAAATGCTAAAACATGAAAAAAAATTATTGAGCTTTATTTTGACATGTCTTTCTACGATGCCCTATTGTCCCACAAATTCCACAAGTGGTTTTGCGTTTTTTATGTGGCTGTGAAATTTTATCTTCTGAATCCACGGAATTTTCAAAAGGGATCAACATTCCCCAGAAAGCTGGAATTGCGTTTGTTGAATTCCTCATTAGACAATTCACTAGCGTCAATTATACGCTTTTTCGATCAACTGCTTTCTCGTCTGCATGGCGTGGGCGACGAGAAGATCGTTGCATTCTTTGGCCATTATCGCAATTGAATGCCCACGCAAAAGCGCGTAGTTTACAAAGGTTGTCAAAAGAGGCTTTCAATGGACCAGCCACATCCCCAGGGCAATTTTAGTAATTTATAATGCGAGGAAGCAAGGCTCATTATACAGCTGTGTTTTGCAGGCGTACTCGAATTATCAGCAAGACTAGAAGATCTACGTGGCGTCAGATGACTTTCTGGAGACACCTCGTTTCTTATCTTAATGTTGATCTTGGGTAATACCCGCTGGGGAATTGATGGTATTAGACCGGCAATTTCGAAGCTGCTCCTGACATTTCGAGCAGTGAAAGCTTCTACCCTAGCAGGTTTGTGTCTGCCTGGCCGGTTGTCACTTTGTGAGCCGTGTTCGACATTTACCTCATTTTGGAATCTCTGTGTACCATAGTACTTTTCGTAAAGTTTGAACAGATCTTCCAAATTTTTCCTGATGCAACTCACCAAGACACGCGGGAACGATTCTCTGGTCTCAAAATATTTGAGTTTGTACTTTGGATCAAGAGCGGTGGCGATATAGAGGATAGCCTTGTCACCAAAATCTGAAAGCAGGCGAACTCAGATTTTTCGATTCATTGAGTTGAACTGAGCATGTGAACAAGACTCATCCGAAGAGATATCCGTCATCGTAATTGATCACGCAGGATGGTAAAAGTGGGCGTGAAGGCGGCGTGAATGAGGCGAGATAAAATCACTAGCCTTTTTTCATACACGTTTCAATTCTATGGCCTGGCAATCTGCATTTTCCACAAAGACGTTTCAGCTTTTTACGTACCGGTGAGCCATTGTTCACAATTTCGTCTAAATTGTTGAAAATGAATTCTAACGCTTCTGTAGGGGGTAACGAAATCTGCCCACGTCCTCGACGGATAAATCACATTCCGTGAGGTACTTTATTTTCGATCTTGACTTCTTTTTTTAAGTTCAGTCATTGCTTCCTTTTGTTTGTGCAATTCTATTTTGAAAATATGTGCTCTGGTGAACGCGCAATGTTCTTGTTCTGAATATTTCGCCATGATGACCTTGAGTGGACTTCGAGGGCCATGACTCACATTTTGAATGAGTCTAGCAAATTCTCTATCTAAGTCCATTATTTCATCATACTCTGAAAGAAAATGATGGTTTTCTGGTGACATTCTTCCTTCTCCATCAACCTCGTGCGCTTGTGTAAGAAAAGTTCGTGGACGCTTATCGATAACACGATCTGGATCGAATGGAAGCTATCCAGAGGTTCGGAAAGCACTACTGATCATTGAGGCGGAAAAAGCAGCTCTTCTAGCTTCGGGGTATGCAGAAAGGAACTCATGTTCCTCGACACTATGAAGAGCCTTCATCTTACTCTGCACGATCTTTCAGTACTCTCGTTTCAATACCAGATAAGATCAAGAGGCTGGAGACGATGCGAAGTATGCGGAGGCATACACTGAATCAATATCTTATGTTATTCACATTTGTCCTTGAACTTTGGGTCAAATGACTTCCGTGGCCATCGAAAAGCAAAAGACGGTATTAACCCACTCTGCGAGCCTCCGCTTGGGGAATAAAGTTCTCTCTTTTTTTCTTTTTCAATCAACGAGCGTGGAGCATTCGACTATCACAAAATTGACGGCCGTGAACACGTGCATGTTAGGTGGTTCTGCTTAGGGCTTTAACCCAATATCTGAGCAAGATGTGCAGCACTGGTCAATGAGCGCCTCACTGACGAAAGACCCAATAAGACCGTGACAATCGTAAAAATATCGTAAGAAGATCGTAAAAAACATTAAAAAAAACGTATTACGAAATTGGGAGTCGTCGTGATCGTAAATCGGAGTCGTAATTTTCTACCGTAAAAGCGGGTTCTCATTCCGATTTACGCAAAATTACGCCAGCGCACAACACTGGTATGGCGCCCTCTAATATGCAACAACTCAAAATATTCCAAATATACTCAGTACGGGTTTTTAGTCACTTTCGATAGTAGTCCTAGCTTTTGGCGCCAAGGAAACATTCCTATAAAGAGGTTTACCTGTACTAGTATAATTATACTAATCATTACTGGTCGCGATATAACTAGTAGCCAACTTGCAGTAATTACTAATTACCGATACTCTCAACACCGACCTAACCCTTCTACATCCTCACGTCCACAAGCAAAAGCTCTAAGCGTCATTACGCAAAATAAATTTCATATCTATCGTATATCATCAGTCTAATTAAAAAACCACACAAATGGCTTGCTCCACCACTTGGCCGCCGCCAACTTCTGCTGCTTCTCCTCACGGTCCAACTGGAGAATCTCGGCGTCCACAATTGTTCTCCCCGTAAATATATCAATGTCTTCGGTCTTGATGTAAAACTTGGTCCATGTGCGGGACCACGTCTTGTGCCCAATGTAGCACACAAGCGTGAAGGGAACGGTAAGGTAGTTTTGGAAAAAGTAGTTGACGTCGGCGTCGGAGCCTGGGAAAAGCGCCACCCAGAACTGGCCAATCAAAATCAAGATGTTGATGATGATGGAGTAGTACGATCCGATTTCGCCCGTGTAAGACACAAATCCCAACGTGTCCAAGGGAATGTTGTGGTGCTTCAACGCGGCCCTCCATCTCAAGTGGCACAAGCAGAGCGAGGGCCAGATGATGACAATGGACAACGCCACGATCGACAACAACCAGTTGAACACGACGTCCTGCTGGTTGTAGGTGGCAATGAACGCAAACGCGGCCGCCAAGATGGTTATGAGCCATGCTCGAAGCGGCCGGCCGGCCTTGTCGGTGTAATCGAACCATTTGGGAGCGTATCCCTGGTGGGCCAACGAGCGCAAAAGCCTGGCAGACGAGTACATGGCAGCAGTGGCCACGGATGTGACCGAGTTCAAGATGACCGCGTTCATGATGTGAGGAACAACCTTGACACCATGTAAAGCCGCGGCCAACACATAGGGCGATGCGCTGGTGGACAGACTGCCGGACCCCATAAGCCTGTCTGAGTTGTAGGGGACCAAAAGACCCACAAAGATGAGCGTGCCCAAATAGAAGAAAATAATGCGCACAAACACAAGGCGGATGGCCACGGGCAACGCGGTACGGGGGTTGCGGACCTCGCTGACGGATAAAGCCAAAAACTCGGTTCCGCCCATGGAAAACGAAGCGGTTGCAAAACAAGTCACCAAACCCTTGAAGCTGGTGATGTAACCGGGGTCACGCCAGTACTTGCCGCCGATAAACCCGCTGGAGGTGGCGCCCAAGTCGACACAAAGACCCATAATGACAAACCCGGTCAACGCGACTAGTTTGATCGAGTTCATGACAAACTCGGCCTCGGCGTAGCCCTTGACCCCAAAAAAGTTAATGGCGCAGATCACCACAAAGAATATCGCCACAAACACGTCCAGGTCGATGGTGGTGTTCCAGTATTTGATGGTTAAGGCGGCGGTGACCAACTCAAGCGAAATCGTGGTAAGCCACTGGAGAAGGTAGTTCCACCCCAACGCAAACGCCATCGACTCGTCCAAAAACTTGCGGTACCACTCGTTGAACCCGCCTTCCAAGCTCGTATATGCGACTGTGAGCTCGCCCACTGCGTTCATCGTGCAGATACACATTGCTCCGACCAAAAAGTAGGCAATTAGAACCGAGAGCGGACCTCCCGAGCGTAACTTAGACGCGGACCCGACCAAAAGACCGGTTCCCATTCCGGAACTGAGCGCAATCACCGCCAAATGCGCCATTTTCATGTCTTTCGTCCTCACTTCTTGCTCATCTTTTCTCTGGAAAGACTCCCAGAACCCAACCTTCGATGGCGTCTCGTCTGACGAGTAGGCCTTGATCTCCGAGATCATCGGCTCGAGATTGCTCGATTCGCCCTGCTCGTATTTGCTATTTCCCATTGTATTCTTTTGTTTTTGCTCTTGTAGACGCTGTGTAGTAGCTTTGTTATGTTTTCGCTTTGTAGTAGCTTTCTATGTTTTCCTCGCGTCAGGCAGATCAATGATAAAGTAGTGGAAGCAACAGAGTAAATTGCAATTACACAGTATTTCGATACCCCGGGTACTAGTTGCTTTAAGATCCACGCCGTAGTTAAACACAGCCAGCAGAAAGAAGGAATATCAGTGAGAAGAAGAAAAACACTTGAAACAACAGCACCTGCTACACCTGTAGAAATGAGCAGAGGGCAGGTTGAGAGTATTTATTCCATGACCTATGCGCGAGCACGTCGAAAAGCTTAGGCCAGAATTTCTTTTTCCGCTCGCCGCCAGGGGCTGACGCTCAGCACGATCACGTGGACATGGGGTACAGGCATTTCTCACGCGATAAAAGATAACACCCAATTTGCGATTCCTTGACTGGCTGCTGAGTGCAACCATCAGAGCAAAACCGCTGACCTGTGCGGTGCAAGCAGAGCAGCCTGCATGGAATGGGTGCAAACGCCGCAGCAGAGGTGGGAGCGCGCGCTGTGTGCACACTGAATATGCTGCATGCAGGCGCTGTGCTTTTCGCCGTGCAGCGATGCGCGCGAATACGTGGTATTGCCGTATTTCAGCATGGCAATTCCGGGCCATCTCCAGGCCAATTGCTTGGTATTTCGGTCTTTCTGGGTTTCTCTTTTTCTTTTGTCCAGGCCGAACGCCAACGGTCGGCTGCAACGGTAACACGGTCGGAGCTGTTTTTGATACGACCACGCTGATCATCCTGGATCTCGTAGCTTTGCGATTTTTTGCGCTTCGTAATTATGACTAAGCAGAGGCAGTGTAACAGCTCTAATGAGATTTGCCTTACTGCCCCTTTTGGTACTATCACTGTAGGCTCGCGCCGCCGATGCAGGTGCAGGGGCCATGCAGCAGAGCAAAAAAAGAAATCAACGCCCCGCAGGACTGCACACGCGCCTTTGACGTCGCGTTGCTTGGCGTCGCGCGGCAATTTGGTGTTGCAAGAAATGTAGGGTAGGTGATGGCGAAGACAGGCAATGAAAGAGGAAGACAGGACAATCAAGAGAAAGAAAGGATAAGCGCAGATGTGGTCCAGAGGTATATAATGATAAACGTTAATGCCAGGTTGAATCTCCACAAGGGTCAGAGGAATAACCCCAGAGTTCTCACGCGACGTTCTGCTCAACGTCATTGTGGGGAACTGCGCAAATTGCGGCAATGATCCGGCCAAAAACGGCAAAAAAGGTAGTGAGCCGGTCTGGGGTGCTTACGGTCTCCTGTTTCTCAAGCGCCTCTGTATCTTGAAGTAGGTTTTTTCATTATTGCGTAGATTTATCCTCAAGGTCGCTTGTCCAAGAAATCTCATCACTATGGCCAGAACCGCAGGTTTTCTTGGAACCCGCGTTTATCAGACAAATGTTCAAGCCAAGAACAGGTGGGAGGGTTCTGGCGGGGTGGGGAATATTGCGTGTTTCGCACGTATAGTGTTTTTACCTAAACCCCTATTTCTGGGATTGTAGCGTTTGCATAGGGGTGAGTCCTGGATGTTTTACATGTACGAGGAAAATTGGGACAGTGGAGAAGTGGGGAGGCGTAAACCTAACAGATTCTGTCATTTATTCGGAAAACAGATGATTATATGTGAATAGAACATCGTGCGACATTCATCACCAGACAAACACCAACAAGTTAGCTATTGGGTCGCCGCTTGTTTTCAAGGCGAAGATGAGGCGGCGAGTCGCAAAATGTATGTCAGAAAGATTGACTCCAATGAGCCGGAGAAAATATTCTTGTGATCGAGCATTATAAAGAGTTCAGAAAGGTTACAGGTAGTTATATCAAAAATCTCCTGTCGGTGAATCAATCGAATTCAGGCTTTAGGTTCAGATCGACCAGAAGTTCAGCAATGCTTGCTGCACGATGACCTAAAACTTCAGACTTGCACCGCCCCTCTCTATGATACAAATTCTGACCAGAATGTCATTAGGGAACCAGTCGTTCGATGAGAAGTTATTGGTGTCAGTGATCTTTGTACTTCTCTCAAGCCATTATTAGACAGCGGTATATTCTTTTTTTCACGATCTCTAGGAACAGATCTGAGTGTGCACATCTTGCTTCTGGTATACTTTGTTAGAGTTGATTCTTTCCCGGAAATAATGAAGTGGTGTTGAACTCTGGTTTTCGCTTTCGAAAGTCTATTGAGACAGGTGAAGCCGCAAGAAATAGGCTTCATACGTTCCTCTTTTGCCATTTAACTCATCCGACATTCTCCGCTTTGCATCAGAAACGTCGAAAAAGAGGCGAGTCCCAAGAAAAGGAAGTGCTCGCAATACTCAAATTGGCGGTCACATCAAACATGCATTATTCTGGTATGGTCCAAAAACCAGGTGCAAACCTCCGCCCTTTAGCACCCATGTAACGCCGGGAGGTTCCACCAGTGAAGTCCAATTTAAGTCTTGAGCTTTGACACTCAAGTTTCGTATAAAGGAAAACAAAACAAGGAGATTTTCTGGAAGTTCACAAAAGGTCTGTGAACCCAGGGCATTCAAATACGCACTTGGTGCCCGCGAGTAATAACCCGATGACAATCTAGAAACAATTTTCTTACCGCAGGAAAATGGTGTATTCTGCATCAATCCTCGGTCGTTTTCGCAACTGTTGGGTCTATTTACAGAGAATGGCATCAATGCAGTGTATAATGTTATCACCGGGGAGTGAAACTCTTGGGGCTGCGATTCTCGCCTCTGCCTTGAGTTATATGACTGATCGGTACACCGTTTATAACTCTCCCATTATATGGTCAAGTCCATGGTGGGAAAAACACGTATCTCCCAAACCAGAGGTCGTCATTGTGTTGATTGCCTTTATAACCAGTGGGAGAACTCTCGGAAGTCTTGAATGGACTTTCACCAAAACGGTGTGGTACCTGAAAGCATGAAAGGTCTCGCATGAGAATGTACAAAAGTTCCTTTTTTGCACCAGAAACACGGATAAATTTTACCGGGAGCAAACGGCCCGAAGTGAAACTGAAATCCTTGGACGAAAGAGGCGATCAAATTCTGTGGCTCAAGCTACTTCAAATTCCCGAGTGACAAGAGGCAAGCTTCTCTTTATCCGGTGAGGTCTCATCATTTTGAGACTTGTCCTCTGGTTCGTTTTAACTGTCGCTTTAGTGTTGCTCAACGTGACACTTTATGGTCATTCGCAGGATTCAAACGTCATCTTTGCTTGCAAGGGACAAACCTGAAAGAGATGCAGAATCCCGCCTACATCAATGTGCTCGTACCCAATATATGTGGACTTTGTTAAAAATACGATATTCAATGAAGTGAGGATCAATGTTGGCCATAGTGGTTTCGACGTCTGGTTCAATTCGAAGCCTGTTATATTGACACCGTCCGCCGATTGTCTTCTTCCAAACGCAAGGAAAAGTGGGGTTGCAAGTCCTCAGCCCCTCCTGTATCGCCAATTGAAGCGAGAGTCGGAGTCTGCTGGTGTGCTGGGAAGTTGATGTAGCACACTCAGCGGGCAGAGGAAGGAGGATGATTGGAGACTTTGGAGAGTCGAGCCGCCTCAGTTTTCTTTCCAAATGCTTTGCAGGTTTTCAACGATAAATTTATGGTTTTCAATCACTTCTCAGTGACTCTCTGTAATAAGATCGCTTCTTCGACTTTACTTGCAAAGATAAAAGCAGCTGCAGCACACTTCATTTTTTTCAAAGAGATTTTCCTGTGCTTTCTAAGATGGCCAAAGACTTTCGAGCAATTCCAGCTATGTCTGCTCCTTCTGAAGCATTATTATCACAAATGGGCGGGGTTACAAAGAAGAGAAAGGAATTGCTAGCACGTAGAACAAATATGTTGATGTTTCTCAAGTATCGGCCTTATTCTGTCGGCTTCGAGAAGACTTTAGGTAAGATCAAAGACCTGGGGGAAGACCTGGGCGGAGAGATAGAAGTGCTAGATGAAGAGCTCTTCTAGGCGAAAGGAAGCAAATGATCATATCAGAATTGATTGTTACAAAAATGTTAAGATAAGCAAACTCCGTGTACAAACCATGGGTACCATGACATAAAAGAGAGATTCAGAAAGGCTTTGATGCATAGTTTAGTTGTCCATGTTGAAAATTGTGAAAAAGATGGACAGCTTCAAAACATATAGATTTTACCGTGAATCATTACGATTTCGTCGTGAACGATGAAATATCGTAACTATTTACGATGTTTATGATCGCGATGGGTCTGCAATTATAAGGTGTCGTTAACCTCGTTGACGACGTCTACGACGCAACACTGGTTCTGAGTGGAATCCCCGGGTGAGCATTCACACCTGAAATGTTGTTACGACATATTATGGTTTTTTCTATAGCGATTTAGTTTTGTTTTCGGCAAAATTAGTCCAAAAGTTTTTATCCGCAATTTTTTTTCTTAAAGAAAAAGGTCATTCAACGAGTACAACATCAATCCAGTAAGCGGCTTCCAAGATGAACTACAACCATATACAGCACCAAGACCATCAAGTAACTTGCCCCGGCGATTCAAAATAATCACAAATACTCCTCTCACTCCTCAACAATCATAATCAATACCAAAAAGATTACTTTTAGCTGCGCTGCCATTGGCTTTGCCGGGGACGGCACCACGATGTGGGTCACGTGATCCCAGCGTGAGCCTTCACATCCAGCGCTTTCTGAATCTCCTGACCGCCTCTTTTCATCCAAACTGATCGCATGGTGCTCGTCTTCAACTCGTCGCTGATCTTCGATTTCGACTTCAAAACCACGTCTGTCGCGTATCTCAATCGGTATCCGAATCCGTACGCTAAGCATGTACTTAGCTCAGATACAATTGAGTGTTTTGTCGATAAGGAGGGTAGACTAAATACCACGCGATTAGTCGTGAAGACGGGCCTGCTACCTAATTTCATCAAGCCGTTTTTAGGGCAAAGTGTCGAGTCGTGGGTGATTGAGAAGTCTATCATCGACAGAAACCAAAAAACAATATCGGCTTATTCGGCCAATGTGGATCATCGCCGGTTCATCAAAGTGCAGGAGTTTTTAAAATACGACTGCTCAAGTGGGCAGACCAATCTCCGAGTAAACGTCCGGTTTTCGTCGAACTTCATAGGGCTAAAAACGAAAATCGAGGAGTGGAGTAGAGACAAATTCACGAAAAACTTGCTGAACCATCGCGAGGGGTTTATGTTTGCCATGAACAAGTTCAAGTATCTGGCGCAAAAGCTTTAGCGGTGCGGGGAATATATATCTATCCTTTTGTATTACTAGAGGACTGCTTAGGTTTGGATTGTGGTTCAGAACGGGTTTTGGCTCTGTACAAGGCATGCATCTTCAAAGATAAGTTGCCGGTGCGCATAAAGCGAATGCGGTGGGATTATCAGTGGAAATGGTCAAGCCGGTCGTATATTGCAAGGGACAATGCCTTTTAAATACCTGAAAATCTCGTGGTTGAGCCGCTCGAGGAGCACATAGACCATGATCGAAAAAGGCGGGGAATAACGACTTGGAGGAGAGTCGCTTATCGAAAACGAGGAAAAAATTTGCACAAACAGGAAAAGTGGGTGGATGCTTTTTGGAAAGTAATTTTGTCTGGATCTAAGGTGTCCTCACGACATCTCCGTGCCTTACGATGAGCACAATCTCGAAGTATTCGTGAAAAATAAGAAAGAATATTCATCTGTTGATGGCTTCAGATTCCTGACTCAAAAAAGCTTTTCAAGGTTCTGCAAGACCCTTTCAAGCCAGCACTGCGACATTGAAAGGAATCCAGAACATTTGCTTTCGAGCTTCTGCATTGAGGGCTCAGCAACTTTCTCAGCAATTGCTCGATCGCCAACAGATTCGTTTACTCGTGAACGCTGTCACCCTTCGACCGCTGGGGCGTTTTTGCTCTTCCATCAGCTATAAGCAGCGCAATCGTGAAACTTTGGGGGCCGATAGATCAGCACAAGTTCAGAGAAACACGGGAAAGTATTGCCGAGATCAGGTTCGATGTGCACGGGAAGGCGGCACTGCAGGCAAGGACTTGTCGGTAAGTTTGGCCATCATGGCCCATTTTGAGCATAATGCTTGGGTGCAAAGGCAAGCGTCCCAGTTCAATGTAGCCGCCGGAAACTCAAACTCTCACGGAACCACGAGGCCATGCTTGACGTGGTGAGTAGAAGGCTGCCGTTTGAGATTTCGGGCTACGGCGCGGCGCAGGACGACGCGTTTGGGACACATCCGCATTTCCCTCAATACTGACATGGAGGTCTCGGACGTTCCGGGGAGACGCAGTGGCTCCGTTGAAGTCACGTTATTTGACAAGATGGTTGCGGCAGTTGCATATCAAACTAGGCCAAAAAGGCCCACGTGCTGACGAATTTATATTGCAAAGGCACTTTTTGTCAGGTGTACCAGGTGCGCAAGCGGGACAACCTGCCCATTGATGCGATGGAGATCCTGCTGAAGCCCCTACTGAGAATCCTGCTGGGGGACTTGCTGAAGAAGCTCATAGTCGAGAAAAGAGATTGGCGAGAAGATTTAATGTCCAAATCTCGGCTGCGGCCAATCCGACTGTGCTCGACTACTTGGTCACTGCCTACATGTCCAGGCGAGTTATTCTAGTATTTGCCGAAAGAAGCCCGTTTTTCGAAGACCGTGTCATATTCTACATTGCCGAGTTGGGGTTGGTGCCAGGGCACTTGCACGAGAACGACATAGTGTATCGGGACTTGAAACTCGAGAACATCTTGTTGGATCTAATGGTCACATCGCATTGTGTGACTTTTTCTTCACCATTCATCCTCGACGAAGTCTTGGTATAATACCCTCCAGAATGGTATTTCATGATATGATCTTCGTGTATCGAAGAACCGGAGCAAGTTCTGCTGACGACTCGGGCCTCTTTCCGCGGCCGTGAGTCTCATTCTCACACTCATGCTTCTGTGGGTTCTTGTTTCAGTGCGGAATACACTGATGATACACTCGATCAGCTCAGCGAGTGCTGACGTTTCTTTTCAAGGCACGAATATGGCCGATTCACGTCAGTATGGCGTCACTGTTCGGTGTCTGACTGAGTTGTCCAATTTTACTTTCCGGGTCTTCGGTTGAGGAAAGAAAAAAGCACAGAGTGTATGGACACACGCAAGATTAACGAATGTTGACCAGGGAACGTTGCAGCGAATAAAACTCCGATCTTAGGGAGGCGATGGTACGTGATTTCGCATGACCCGAACAAGCCGTACGATACTGTCGGTATTGTTGTAAAATGGAGCTAGAAGTCATACAGAGTGGAAGAAATGAGGATATGGATGCACACAACGATTGATTCTCTGTCAAAGTTACGTCCACATCAGTCTTTGTGGATGGAAAACTTTAGTACAATGACGGAGACCATTACACAACACCTTTGCTGGCAAGCCGAAAAGGCTCTCATACTCACCTGATATGTGGAGTCAAGAAGTGCGTTGATGGCTGCGCGCATTCAAAAGTACGAAACTTCACAATACAATTTATTGTCTACAATGGAAGGGCTGCTTTGAGTGCATGGAAGAGACAGCGCAAGAGCTCAATGATCTCTCGACACAAGCCAAATCATGGAATTTGATCACTTACCATCAAAAAGAAAGGCGTTACAATGGCAACCACTGCTTCCCAACCAAGGTTTTTAACTCAGTGAAAAAGACCTTTGCGCAATTGACCACTGAGAACTCTCCTCATACCAGTGCGGCCGAAGTGAGACCGCATAAACCCGTCACTTGATACCCAAAACTCCCAATGAACCACGTCATGGAACTCAACTTTCCACTGACCATCCGTTCTGACCATCCAGACTCACATCATACAAGTTCTAAAAATCACCGTTTGGCCCGTTCCTCACATTTCCACACCAGGACCTCCTTCCTTTGTTCGTGCGGAGTTGTCTATCGGACTGCACACAACCCCATTGTCCGATAACCACTGCTCAGAGATAACGGCAATTGCATCTCCGGAACTGCCGGCACCACCCTTTGTATACTTGCGGAGTTCTCAAAAGTATCAAAGTTCAAAAAAAACATAAACCCTCTTTGTCAAGACGAGGAGAAAGCGACTTTTCGAAGACTACGCCTTCCGGACTCGACTCCTCGATTCGGCCTTCCCCACAGCCACCTCGCACCGCAAGTGTATGAGGTGCTCCGAGTTGCACACTATATTTTTTTAGAACACCAAGGACCTGAGCCACACATTTTCCGAGACCACGTTCTGAGAGGTTTTTGACGGACACATTTTTCGAAAACATTGAAAAAGTTGAATATCGGAACAACCAAAATAAAACTCGCGGAATTGTTTCACTCTTGGCTCATCAATCCCGGACCATACATCGCTCGATCCATGGCTTTCAAGAGCACACAGCAACGCATTTGAACTCGGAACATAGACACACCAACTAGACTTTTTCACATGGACTCGGTCAGAAACGATACCAGCGACGGCTCGCAACTAATTTCAGAAACTCGTGAGCATAAATCGGCGATTCTGACGCCTCTGGCGCTGCGCCGGTCATCTTTTCTATCTCAGACGATGCTCGATAGCGAGTCGTTTTCTATTTACGACACATACAGCTACTCCCGGGGCGTGGTGTCGCATCACGTGATCTCCTTGAAGGAGTCCCAGGGCTTTTTGTTCAACCAGGACCTATTTGCCAGTGCTTACCAGCAACTGCGGGCACACATGAGGGAGAAACAGGAAAAAGCGCTCTTTTCAAAGAAAAGAAGCAAGTCACACGGGCACTTTTTGGGAACCCCGAGCGCCCAGGGCATAAAGCGGCAGCAGCAACGCCGATACACCAGTTTCAGCAGTGCACCGCTGCTCCAAATGAGGGGCGACGACAATGCAATTGATGAAATGAGCTCGCACGACGAAATGTGTATAGAGGAGTTTTCGAGTAGCCAGGATCACGTGCAAGCTGCTCCGCCGGCCACACTACCCAAAGCCATGAGTTTCTCCGAGGGTCCCAAGATTATTAATGCGGAAACTCACCGATTCGACTTTGAAAATCGCATGTCAGCTTTTGGAGTCGGAAGATGGAGCGATGCCTCGGACGATTCGGAAAGTGATGAGCGTCATGCCACGTTTTCGCTGGTCGGCTCGAACTATGTGCCGGTGATTGACATTCTGGTAGAGGATATGGACCATATCCCTGATCTATAGCAGACAAGTGTTCCTGGGAGTGGTTTTGAGTTTCTAGCTGCTGGTATGCGACGTTTAGACGGTCGTGTCTTTTGTGACATTAATATGGCTCTATGATTTACAAAAGCACCTGCATGTTGGAAGAGTTGAGAGGAAACGAAGGGATCAAGTATTGCAATTCGATTTGTTGATTTCGTCACCCGTGTCAGCCTCGAAGACTTTGACGAAAAAGTCTACATGAGTGTGCTGGGATTTTCGGGGGTTCCTTGGAGATTGGGTAATCTTGTTACGGTGTACGAGTCTAATACTATATAATATGCGTAGAATTTTACGAATTTACATTTACGATTTCGAGAACAGTGCTGACTTTTATGAAAAATGGGGTTTCAAGGTCAATCATATAACCTGGTCTAATGATACAAAGCACATCACTGAAAGTATCCGAAAGCCCCGTTTTTACGCTGAAGGACGATGAATAGATTCCATTATGCTTTTTCTTATCTAACAAGAGTATAGTTAGCTGATTTTCAAGAGATAATTTCTCCATGAGTATTCCCAATTTAACTCGAAAATAGATTTCTGTCGAGTACACCACTTCTGAACCAGGCTTTTATTAGATTCTGGAGAGCAGCATGTACAGAAAAAATATTCATGATCAATTTTGATCAATTATATCGATGCAGCTTTTACACCTGCTGGTATTTCTTCCTTTGGATAAGGAGAATACTATGCAAAATCTAGATAGAATAAACTCAGTCTCTCTCATTGAGGGAAGTCAGACCGTGAGAGAAGCTTCCTTCGACATAAGTAAGAGAACTCAGTTGATCTCTGTTCTAAGAGATGAATCAGAAGCATTTGAAAAGGAATTATATATGGAAATTTATACGTCTGTAGAGACTTCTGAAATGCGGACTTTAGATCGAAGGAAATTAGGTATTGTGACTAAAGGTGTAGATGGTATTACCGTAGATGGTAGCAGAGTTGTGGTTTTTATGGTAATACGAAAATCGTGTCTTGGCTAATACAACAGCCCTAACATTTGGCGCGCCGAGCCAGCCACGAGAGCAAATATGATCTAGGTGTAATGTGCTCGAGGTGTAATGTGCTCTAGGGTCTATATCATCAATTAGTAGTCAATACACTTTGCAAGGCCATTTGCAAGTTTGGATCGAGCTGATAAAGTTGCCATCTGAAAAGTACCGCAACGAAAACAACTTTTTCCGTCGAGCAATACTATACTTCCCAGCATTTCATTTATGTCACCTTGTCCCCCGATAAGAAATTTATATCACTCATCTGAAGGTGAACTTGGAGGCACAGGTATTCGGAATTCTCTCAGAAAATTCCTCGACAATACTATCACTGATGTCGTCGAACTGACTCGTCGGCCAGCTCATCGGTGCCTTCATCTTCACACTCGGTCCTCCTCCTTTTTAATACGATCTCTGCAATTTCTCTCACAACCGGGAAGCTTACCTATATTTGTGAGAAATACCAACGTTTTGAACATTTATGGCATCAATTTTGTTCTCTTCTTTGTGACAACACGTTTATTGTTAAAAATGAAGATTTGGGTAACGCTGACATGGAGAAGCCCACCGTCTGTGCTGAATTGTCTTTGACTGGTAAAAACCCACTTGCAATTTACGAATTCGTAAAGTTAGCATTTCGGAATTATGAATGACTAGCAATCGGAATTGTAATAGATTTTCCAAAAATCATTTTAAATAGCTATTACGATTACAAAATTTACGAAATTTACGAATTACCCACAACTCTGCTGGTAATCAGTGATAGTGTTGTTAAATTTGAAGTAGTACAAATTATAAAACTATTTATATTACGAATGAAAACAAATAAATACAAATATACCAAATCCTTACCATGTTAAGTACGACTGTGCCTGTTTTTCGCCCCAATACACCTACTCAGCTCTCTTCTACTCAAGCAATTTTGGAGCACAAACCATTCTCGATATTATTTTAGAAATCAATTTTATGCTATTAAAACATACCTTCGGTAGATTTCTTCATCCTCCCTTGAATCGGAGAAGCTTCCCAGATCGTTATCCAATTATGGAACTTTCTTGAGCTTGGAATCACTATATTCAAGCTCGCTCCACAGTAGACTATTTGTCGAATTTAAAGTCTCTACATCGCTGAAAACGGCCCCGCCAAAACCTTGTAAATTGCGTGTAGTACCCAAAGGCTCTGCTTCGCTCATGTCTCCTAAGTTTTGTGTACGACTGGTGCCAAGATCTTCCACCGCGCTCGATCCTATTGAAATCTGCAAGTCACCGTTCTGAGCACACGTCGTCTCGCTCGTTGTCAGTGAGCGTTGCTCATTTTGCCTCTCAGAGCGCTGTCTTTCCCCCATCACCCAGGTCTGGTATGTTGACGGTGACAACAGACTTCGCTTCGCCCATAGCACACGTAGGTTGCTCGGAGCTGGTGTCAAAATGTTCTGAATGAACCTGATTTAGATTTTTGGCAGCTTCCGACTGTGGTGGGGGTCAAAGTAGACAACTGCCTCGTTAATAATTCCCCCTGCCTTCACAATAGCCAACATCATGATTGTCTGCGGTTGAGGTCTGTTTCGTTTCTCCGTAACTATGCTCTTTACTCGGGGAAAAACGATTCCGAGGGAGCCCCTATAATACAATAGATTAGTTTTTAAAAAAAAGAGGACCTTGCCATCATGGACAAAAATCTTTGGCCATGCGAAAGACAGTAGGAAACGAGCCCTCGTTACGTTTGTAGTACTTCCGAACCAAGTCCTTCACTTTGGCATTCTCTTGTTGAAACTGAAGTTCGCTCTCACCGTCATGGACCTTGTCATCACGGGGCTGACTCGCGTCATCGAAATGATCCAAAGACGCACTTTCTGTAATCTTTAGGTCAAATTGTTTTCCCTCCCTTTCGCGCCCACCCCGGAAATGCAGTTTATCGGTCATTGCCTTTCCGTTCAGCTTCCCTCAAGCCTTTGAACTTTCATTAGAAAGTACAGTTATTTGTGGTTATTTGTTTTTTATTGAGCTTCTTTGTTTTCGCTTCTAATTATTTGATTTTACGTTTTTTTTTTCTTTTTACTTGTGATTACTTGTTTAATTGTATTTAGTTGTTTTATTTGTAATTTAACAACACTGCTCTCGACACTGCTGGGGAACACATTGAAACGCGTGTTGCTCCTCGAATTACCTTAATTTCACCCTCTTTTAAAACTTTCAGGGCAAGCGAGATCCTGGTTTTATCATGCCATAAAACTGGAGTGATTCGAGCAGTTGTGGTGGCATTGGAGGTGTTCGAAAGAAAAGAAAGTTTTTTTGAGACGCGTTTATTGTTGCCGGCCCAAATGCCAGTGTGGTGCGAGAGCTACAGTAGAATTTCGATAAGTGGATAAAATTTCGTGAAAATAATTGCACGGAGACTCAGAGCTATGAAAAAAGTATTAGGCACAATAAATCACTTAAAGGCAGACATTCTTGGCCTTTATTTAATTGAAGCTTTAGCCAAAACCAGAGAACTGTATAAAAAACAAATTTGGTGATTTGTATTCATTCCCTAACTAATCGATTAAAGAGAAATAAAGCGCATTTAAAATATTAGTTCCAAATTTTAAAAAGCGAATTATGGTCAAGATTGCTATGATTTATCTATTTACATGGGTATGATTGTCTTGAATTTCTCTATTACATCCACTAATTTTATCAATTTTATACACCTTCAGGAATTCACAAATATGTCTCGTATTTTTGAATATCAGCGGAGCTCAGCCTCAAAATTGAGTATACCGATGCCACGTCGCATATTTCATAATAAAGCTATAAAGCATGTCTCTGTGCTGTCGTGACGGACCACTCCGTGTTCTTGTCCAAGCCAAACACCATGGTATCAGTGGCTGCTTTTATAGTACTGTTTATCTTAATACTTCCAACTCTGTCCTACCTGGGCTACACAATCAACGACTCTGAATTTGATATCGTCTCCCAAAGTCTCTCTCTCAACACCAGCTATCTCGATAAGCGAGGGCCAGGCGCACTGCCCTACTTAATTATTCACTTCATGAAGAAAACCACACATTTCCTCGATTTCTAAATATCCTCGCTAAGTGGATAAAAGTGCCCGTTTAAATGTATATACTTATCGAGGTTTTACTGTTGCGAATTACGTTGTATCGTGCAATTGAAACCTCACTGGTAATTACTGAAGCAGTAGTAATTGTCCTGATTTCGCAACACTGGTTCTTACTACTAACACACTTGTCGCCACCATAATACGGCTCCACACAAAGCGAAGGCAATTGTGAGAAAGGAATCAGTTGAAAAATGCCGATTCTACAAGCCCCAATTAAGAAAATATTTGAACCATTTATTCGTGACAGTTTTCCTACATCTTTCGCAGCCATCCGACCTCGCTCACCGACTCGCGCTCTTCAGTGTACATAGAAGCGGTAAGCCATAAGCCATAAGCCATAAGCCATAAGCCATAAGCCTTAAGCCATAAAGCCATACAATTATTGGATTGAAATCTAGAACACCTTGAAAAACAGACCTACTCAATCAGTCACAGATAAAAGACTTATTCAACGACTCTCTACCTTTCCATCCAAGACCTGGCTTACACTACTCTGAGAAGCCATATACATTGAATCAGCCGACCGCAGATCATCACCTTCTCCAGAATCGCCCCCATTTCGATTCACAAACAACATAGTCGCTTTCTCCCTCAAAACGTTACTATGGCCGAAACAAACCAGCAATTTGAGGCGCTTTCGATGGAGTTCACCAATGCCCAGACGGCAATGAACGATTTGATACAGGCAAGATCGAAACTCGAAACACAGTTCCAGGAAAACAAGATCGTGTTGGAAGAGTTCGACCACATGAAAGAGGACGCGAAGATATACAAGTTGACTGGCCCGGTGTTGATGCCCCAGGATTTTGGCGAGGCGAAAATGAACGTTCTGAAGCGGATTGAGTTTATTCTGGGCGAGATCGAGAGAGTGGAGGAGAAAATCGAAAGTTCGCAAAAATCAATGGAGGCTACGAGGACAAAGTTGCTTGAGGTCAGGAGCCAGATGCTGTCGTAGACAACTGGAGAATTGTGTATAAAGAGAGAGTTCATGCATCTTTCTTCCATCAAAGAGTTGCATGAGATTGGTTGTCACAACCACCACATATAGTAAATAAATCAGGGGACCAAAACTGACAGAGAGAGTAACTGGACATCCCGGCGAAGCTAGGGTCCATGTAGGCTCTTTCCGAGATACAGACAAGTGATGAAGTAGGCTCTATAGTTATATTCTCCGGATGTATGTAGGGGCAACATGCTAAATGCATCGAGCAGTATATAGACACTAATGAAACTACATGAAGCCTGATAGCTACCCAGAAAGAGGCCACAACTTCCAGATTATAGCCAGTTCAGCCCCTCGCCAACTGGCTTTTAATCAAGTTCACCAGCGAAATAGCATTGAAAATGGCCCACTGCTCTACTGACGTATAAGCGTATCCCATAGACTTCACCGCCGCCACGCTTTTGTTCACAAAATTCCGCGTGTTTTCGAAATCGATCGACGTATCTTGAAGCTGGTACAACTCCGACTTTACGTAAATCGAAGACAACAACAATCTCTTCGCATACCATGCAGAGTCATTCGACATGTCGCCCGCGTAGAAAGCGACATCGTCACTCAAATTATGTAGTTCTTCGAGTGACTTGGCGACATTGTACGGCAACACAAGCTGCGAAAGCGCCCCCGAAAGTTGCCCAATAACCGGCTTATTGAACAGCAATCTCTTGTTCACAAGGTACGCCGCACGGTCGTATTCGTCGGCAATTTTGTGCAAAGGCAGATCTTTGTCCAACACGTGATCAGAGAGCTTCTGTCTCTGCAATTTAAGCCAGAAAAGCACGAGCAGAAGTTCCATTGAATGACCCAGAGATACCGACACGGCACTTTGTATTGAGTCCAGGTAACTCATGTCAGCGACGGCGGCATCGATTGATTTTTTCGAGAATCCAAACTCGGGCACGTGCTCTATTGCTCGGGTGAAGAGAACAGCTTCGGGCGACTTGGCGTTAACGATGATATTGGACGCTGGATGTGAGATGGAGTGGTACCCGCGAAGCAAGGGCCGAGCAGCAAACGACAAGCGAGAAAACATGAAAGTTATGGTGTAATCTTTTGGTTTCTAGGTATCTGTGGGATTTGATGGGAGACGATGAAGCTGGTACCGAGAAACAAGAAGATTTTGTGTCGGTGGTTTTTTCAGAGGAAGCAAGAAGTGGAGGTTCAAGTGGTGGTGGTGCTGTATAGTTGCGAAATCGTGTAGCACTTTCAGGCGCGCACCGAAATCATGGATTTGGCTCCACCATCAACCACATTAAATGTTGAGCAATGGTCATGGAGAATTCATTTTTTTGGTCATTGACATCGAATGCGTGACCAATCATGCTGATGATTTTCGGAAAAAGCTCACATCAAGAAAAACTAAGCTTTTTGTTGAAACATCAGGGGTGTTTTTCTGTCATGGCCTAGAACCGAGCTGGCCTAAACGAGAATCTCAGAAAGTCGCAGGAATCGGACTCGCTTCAAAAAGCGCGCCTCCTTCATCGAACATTCGCTCTCCACATAATCGTATCAGTTTCAACCAGTACACATCGTTTCTTCCGCAAAGTCAACCGTATCATGCTTGTATGTCAGAAAGCCCAAAATTCAGTGAAGGGGCTCGAAAGAAACATTCTCCTCACTCGTTACTAACCTTTAGATCAAACAATGGGGCGATGTTCAGCCCGCCAGACACGTCATGGACAACGAAGACGAGATGCAAAAAGAGCCGCCGACCCCTGAAATTAACGCCACTCTCGAAAACGGAATTGCTTTCAGTCACGTGCTCGTGCTCCCCGCCTCGATGGCGGTCATTCTCCAGCCCTTGGACAAGGTCACGTGCGGCACTCTTGAGGTGCGGTACGCCGGTCTAGAGCCCGCCGAATCCGAGGCCGATTTCGACGAGGACGAGCAGTTGTACGCAGCGGCTAGCGCCGGGGTGTTGAAGAGAAGCTTCCCCGATGCGGACGTGCCGCTACACGCAATCGCCGGTGTCGACGGAGATAAGCCCGTTTTGGCCATTTGCGTGCCCCATTTCACCAACCCGATCGCCGAAAAGGTGGTCGCCCTCAAAATAGCCGCCTTGGCTCCAGGGGCTACCACTTGGCTTGTTCTTGCCCCGTGCCAGCTCAACAACGGCCTCACTATCAGTAAACTAGACTTTTCGGCAGAAATATTCCCCACGGTGCCTTTGCTCCAGCCTCCCCACTTTGTGACAGGGATTAGCGCCGCCGTAGTCTCGGCATTGGCCAAAGAAGGTCACAATGAAGACATTGGCGTTCTAGCCTTGAACGCAGAGGGCCACCCGGGGTACGAGAAAGTAGACGCCGACTCGATCATAGATGCTTCTGATGAGGTGTTCAAAGCGTGTTTTGGGACCGAAAGAGCAGTGAATGAGCTCAAGAGAGTCAGTGGCATCGTGCGGAAAGTCAACTCGGCCAGCACCTCTGGCATGTATCTTTGAAACCCCAAGAATCTAAGCAGTGGAGTTTCTCATCGACAAGAAACAGTTCCATAGCACCGAAATCGACGACGAAAAGGGCACCTGGAAGTCCCGCGGAATGAGCAAAAAATTGACGAATTGCACCGGAAACCATACACAGTAGTTGATCACCAACGTTTGAAGATACAATTTCTGCAACTTGGCGCGAGCATCGGCCCAGGTGCCGTTTTCAAGAACCATGGTCCCGTAGGTGAAAAAGCAAAATAGCGAAAGCGGCAGAAAACAGAACTGGTCCGACATCACCTTGCGGAGAACCTCGACAAACTGCGGGTGTTTCGAGTATATCTGGAGGAACCTGTACCACCAGCTCTGCACAAAAGCCATGACAAAGCCCCAGCACATAAACCCCGCCAATCGACTGAACTTGAAGTACGAGAGTTCGTACGCTTGAGTCACGTGAGTTCCCTCCTCCGACGCATGATACGGGAGGCTCAGATCTGAGCGGAGATACTGTAGAAACCTGTCCACGCGCTCGTCATCGATTTCGGAATCGTCACTTTCGACGTCACTTACGTTTGCGTCCGAGCTAGTTCGGTTCAAAACATCCGAGGGGCCTGCGAGTGAGATGAGTCCATTTTCAGTGTTGCGCAGAAAAACCGAATTATCCGCATATGCGGGATCTACACGAGCAGAGCTAGTGTTATCGGACGCACCCCTAAAAAGAGCAAACAGAAAACCTGGTGCGTCCCAGCTGAAACTCAATATCGACTGTGCCAAAGTTTCCGATATCCCGTAAAGCACGAGATTCGTGACAATTATCGTCACAAGCAGGTTCTTCATGTACAACTCCTTGTACTTGGTGGTGAGCTTCACCAAAAATGTTCCGAGCACGGCCACAATGCAAAGATTCAACACGGGTACATTATGTACTCTGAGGGCGTTGACGATCCGGCGGAAATCGTTTTTGAAAGAGAAAACCTCCGCAATCGGACGTGCGGCCTCTATATCAGTGGGCAATCGCACCATAGAAGACGATCTGATGATTGGAAAGATTCAAGGATACCTTATGGAGGCAAGTATGGGGAAAGGGCACGAGGAAACGTCCCGGATCCGGTTGCGGGTGCGCGGGCTGTGTGCAGGACACGAAGGTGAGTGCCAGTTTGTTTGACAAATCAGTGCTCCATTTGGATTCGAACAAGTGTGAAGATTTTGAGTATTTCCAAGAATCTTGTGTATCGCTTGAGGAAAGCCGCCGTATTTGTGTGGAAGCCGTGCGTGAATCATTCCCCCACAGCGAGTTTTAAGGTTTTTGATAATGCTCAAAGTTAAGACTCTCGCGAGCGTGGTTTGAAACTTGGAAGGCAGCCCTCGAATTCCACCGATGAATGCATTTCTGGTCACTCATCTGACATCAAGAACAGTGCGACACCCGTGATAGCGTGATCTGAGAGTGAGGAGATGTGAATTTGCGTGTTCCCATTGTAATTTTGATTTTGCAATTTCTTCGGGCATCTCTTGGGATTGCACGCAAGTGCAACGTTATCATACTGTTACCTCCGAGCGATGAAAAAGTTTTGAACCAATTCTGAACACACGACGGGCTAGGAAAGTGGTTAAGATGCACGTCTTGTCTGCTACCAGCTTGTCAGTTGGTTTGACCGAGATCCGAGGACTTGGCAGCTTTTCGAAGTAAGCTCATTAAGTGATGAGTTTTTGTTTCGCGATGAACGGATATTCTCCGAACCTATATTGATCTCGAGGCAACGTCCCCAAATTTCAGCATGGATGATAATGCTGTGGAAGTGTGTTTGAGGTGAAATTCAGTCACACTGGAGTCTTCCAGATATAAGCAATGATCAACTTGAAGCCATCACGATCGTCGTCACTCCTCGAAACGCTTCACTTCGAACTGTCTCATTTAAAATTCTTTCAACACCATCAGCTCTCGAAATTGTGTTCGGTGTGAGACCCAAAATGCACTCTCTTGACACGGGCGGCAGACATCTCACTGCCGTCATCCGAGCGGGGTCTAGTTTTTGAAATGATGCGCGGTAATGGGGCACGATGTTTGGCCAATTGCAGGGCAGTAGGATCGGATCTGATTTCAGGTCTTTGGCCGACCTTTGCAGCCGGTTGTTGGCCCGTTTTGGGGCGCACGTTTGAGCCCGGCTTTTGACCAAACTTGAGGCCCAGCTTTGAGCGGAATTCCTTGGCATTATTCGAATTCGGAGTAACCAGGACGGGAGATCTAGGCGAGGCCGACAAGTCCGGGCTGGACCTTCCTTTTCCGGCGCGGGCTAGTTGTCTTTGCACGAGCGCTTCCCGAGGATTTTTCTTCACTAATGTCGACGAATTAGTGCTTGATTTGACCAAGACATTCGAGTGACCAGAAGTTGAGTTCAAAGGAAGGGGAGATGCGAGGGTCGAGGTCGGGGCCGGCGGAGTATATGCCCGCTTTGGCAAAATAGCCATAAGGTCGTACACTTCCGAAAGCTCACGATACAGGTCCATTTGGAGTCTGTTTTTCAAATCATCACTGGCCAAGTTTCGGATGAAAAACTCGGTGATCAAAACAGGGCTGACGGGGAACTGGCAGAACTCGTTTTCATCGCGGAGGTTGGAGAACGTGAGCTGGTATTGCTCGAGACTGCCCGTTTGCACAGTATCGATCAACTCGTTGACGATATCGCGTCTGGGTTCATAGATTTGGTAAAGGCTGGCGAACCAGTGCTTGAACTGCGGGTAGCTTTTGAAAGGGGCCTGTAGGTTGGCTGCTTTCTTGATGAATCCGCTCAAGTTGTGGATGCAGAAGGAAACCTGCTCATTTTGCGACAAAAAAACGAGCTTCTCGAACCGGGCCTCGATCTTCATCAACCATACCCGTGCGATTTCCTTGAGCTGGGTGCGGTCCTTGCCGGCGATGCTCAAAGGACACTCGGTGTCCATCAAAGAAAAGCGAGATTTCCAGCCGTCGGATGGGATGTTTGGGTTGGCAGAACTCACTGTTAATGCCAAGCGGGGGTTGAAGTCTGTTTGAGGAACCTCCTTGTCGGAGAAGTTTTCTTCCTCGTCCTCTTCGTCTTCCTCGTCCTCCTCGTTTGTATCTTGATACTGCTCTTCTCCATATTGTTGGATATAAGCATTGCTTTCCTCTGTTGGGGACATTTCAAGCTGGTGCTCTGCCGTTTCATCTTCGGGAAGTGCATGGGCGTTGTACGGAACGCTATAGCCATTTCCATCCACATTCGTGACATTATCATAGCCATCGCCATCGCCATTTTCATCGCCATCGCCATTTTCATTGCCATCGCCATTGCCATTTTGATCGCCATTTTCATCTCCGTAAACATTCTCATCATCCTCTCCAATTCCACCCCGATTATCGTATTCATCGCCTCCATTGTCATCCCCAATATCATCTCCAATACCGTATTCAACTGCTGGAGACGGCGCCCGAGGAGCGGCAGGGGCGGCAGTAACAGGGGGTGCTGGAAGCGGTGATGGCGGTGGAAGCGGAGAATTGGTGTCGTAGCCAGGATCCGAAGACACTAACGGATTCAGATTCCGGGGAACGTGGGCCACAATCAATTCCGAGTCCGGCTCCGTGTACCCGTTCGGTTCAACCCGAGTGGCGTCGTGGGTGTGCGGAGGCGTGCCTGGCGGTAAACTACCAATTGTTGGTCTGACCGCCACGTTTGTTTTGGAGCCGCCATCACTGATTACCTCCTTCTGCTCGATCGCAGTGATTCCAGTCGGCGGGTCGTCCAAAGCCGCATTGGTTTTTATCAATTCAAAGCCGAGCTCGGCAAGGTCCATGAAGTGCACCCTACCGCTTTTTTGAAGAAGATCCCGCAAGTCGTCATTGCTCATGTTGACCAAAAACGCTTGGCTTATATACTGCTCATTGAACATGAAGTTGAGTTTCTGGTTCTCCTCGTGGATCTTCTTGAATGCCAAACAGTATTCATGGAAACTGCCCTCCTGTTTCGTATCGAAGATTTTGTGGTCAAACCGGATGCGCTTGTCCTGGTACCTCACGTGGTCCATGAACCAGTTTTCGAGGTCCCGAAACGTGTCAAAGCTTCCGTGCGGCGGCGACACGAAATGGGGCAGGTGCCTCAAGTTCGAGAGCGAGATCTTGATTTTCTCCTGCTCGTCATAAAAGCCTTTGGCCTCCATTTGACGGTTGATTTCAAGAAGCCACCCTTCCGCAGCCTTGACCGGCAGATCGTATCTAGGGTCTATTGGATTAAACCAGTGCGACACGTGGGTGAATTTTCTACGGCCCCGCTCCGGGGCAACGTGTCTGCTGGCCATTATTAAAGTTATGGGCTACAGAAGAAAAGTGGTCTACCAGGATCGAAAGAAGTGGATCGGGGTGTGTATTTATACTCTACTAGATGGAGGATGGGCCAGGCTTTTTTTTATCGGGTGCGCGATCGCCGATGCTGCGCGATCGCCGATGCTGCGCGATCGCCGATGGTGCGAGAATGTAAGATTGACTCATGACGGATGAGTCTTTCATAATTGATGACGAGGCGTTTGGGGAGCGAAATAGAGAAATTTGAGGGGTTGGTTTTGTTTGCTTGTGGATATTGATTTATTTTATTTCTTTTTTTGATGTGTTTTCCGGGAGATACTGGTGTTTTGGGCGTGGTGGTATGAGCAATTTATTACTAATCCGGAAGCAGTGTTGCGAGTTATTAGTAATGAGGAATTGATGTACAGTACAGTAGCAACTTGGAATGACACTAATAGCTAGACGTAATTCATCGACTAGAGGTTGGTCTCACTGTGTGTTTTTCTAGTTTTGGTATTAGCTCACGTGGTTTGCTCTTGGTATTAGTATTAGGGGTGATATTGGGTCTACAAGATGTCAGCTTGGTGGATATGTTGGCCGATAAGCAGTCGATGACAGATGGGTTCACGATCGTAAACATCGTGAAAATTTATGATATTTTGTCGTTCACGACGAAATCGTACGGATCACGGCGCAATTGAAAAAGCGCAATGCCATTAATTCCATCGGTGTCACCTACACCGCACGAGTACAGTAAAACCTCGATAAATGAATATCGCGCTAAATGAATAATCTTGATAAGTGCCTAAAATGAGGTGTAAATAATTGCGGGAGCTCACCACAGATACTCAGAGCTATGAAAAAACATTACGCAAAACAAAGCACTCAAAGGCAGTACATACTTGGCATTTTTTTTTTTTAAAAAAAAAGAAACAGATATGTATTGAAGGATGCCGCTTACCTTAGCCGTGTGCGAAAACTATATATTCTATAGTAAACCTTAACACACTTGATTTTCCAGATGTGTACCGCACATCCAGTTTTTTGTTGTCGTCCGGGCCGGGACCCGAACCCGGAATTTGAGGCGTACTAGGGTGACACTTTAGCCAAAACCAAAGAACTGGTACAGATTTTTTTTTGATCTGTATTTACTGGCTAAAGTTAATTGTTTTTTTTTTTTTTAAAAGAAACATCATTTTACGGAACAAAGTCGTTGGACTAAGTCCGCCGACAAAAAAAACTATATCGCTATAGAAAAAACCATAATATGTCGTAACAATATTTCAGGTGTGTATACTCACTCGGAGATTTCACTCAGAATTTAATCTGCCAAAAACCCCCTGCCCAAAATATGATCAACTTCGCATTCATCTTACCTTAGATGTTCAATTGTCATCGACCCATCGGATTCAAAACCGCGCGAATTTAATGTACTTATCGAGGTTTTACTGTATGAGGCTGCTCGGCGCGGTAAATATTCTCTCTCTCAATTTCTCTCTCTTTTTCTTCTCTTCCTTCTTTCATTTTTTCTAGGATCCTTTTTTATCTCTTTCCTGAATCCTTGGGTGTTCTCCGAACCAGTGTTGCGCGCTACGTCAAAATTACGCCAAAATTACGATTTACGAAACTAGAGGCCAGCGTAATTACCACCATTTTTCAAATTACGTTTCCGGGAGCCATCGTAATCACCATCGTAATCGTAAATCGTAATTTTGGCGTAATTTTTCGTAATTTTTTCGTAATTTTTTCGTAAATTGTTCACAATCTTACCGCAACAAATTCAAATTTAAAACATAGAAACACGCTACCGAAAATTGCCATAACATGAAAATTACGGTACCATAATCTTTATTAGTATAAGACAGTTATTAGCTAAATTACTCTCATTTGTGGGCAGTCTCTCCACTAAACACTTTGAAAGTGTGTTGATATTATGGATTTATGTATTTACTTACTTCGATACTGTGTACGTAGAGATCTAAGCGGAACGTATTTTGTTTTTGTCAAACTGAGTGCTGTGTGAAGAAATGAGCTGTTTCGTGCCCAAATAGATCTGCTCGAAAACAGCGAACCCATCCGATCATCAAGAATGAATGTACTCGATTGATCTCGACAACTTCACCAGCGTTGACTTCCATCTCATCATCATCATTGTCCTTGATCTCTCTCGCAACCTGGTCGCAAAACTCCACGTCATCTTCAGTGTTCTCATCATCAGATTCCACACCCAGCTCAAAGTAATCTAGCGTTCTTTTCCTCACCTTGTCGTTGACCACTGCCATCATTCTGGTTGTGGCTGGGAAAAATTTATTTTCCTTCTTTGTGATCATATCGCCGCGGTTTGTAAAAAGGGATTCTGCCGGCGCTGGCATAGCTCGAATAGCCAAAATGTCTTTTGCAAGCTGATAAAGTATAACGAATTGTCTTTTTCTGTTGCGATAATATTTGACGATATCGAAGTTTTCAGTCTTTTCAGTAAGGGAGGCCACGAATTCGTTTTCTTCGTCCCCAGACCCTTCATGGTCACTAGGATAAGGGAAGTCTATCCTGCCTGGCCGGTTGTCACTTTATGAGCCGTGTTCGACAGTCACCTCATTTTACAGTCTCTGTGCTCCATAGTTGGTTCGTGATGTAATTCTTCCAAATTTTTCCTGATGCAACTTACCAAGACACGCGGGAACGATTCTCTGGTCTCAAAATATTTGAGTTTGTACTTTGGATCAAGAGCGGTGGCGATATAGAGGATAGCCCTGTCACCAAAATCTGAAAGCAGGGGAACTCAGATTTTTCGATTAATTGGAATTGAATTTAGCCTGTGAACAAGACTCATCCGAAGAGATACCCGTCACCGCACGCAGAATGTGACGTAGGCTTAAGAGAAGGCGGCGTGAATGAGGCGAGTTGTTCTCGTTTCTTTTTTTTTAAATCAACAAGCGTGGAGCATTCGACTGTCACAAAATTGACGGCCGTGAACACGTGCATGTTACCTAGGGCTTCAACCGAATATCTGAACAAGATGTGCAGCACTGGTTAATGAGCGACTCACTGGAGAAAGACTTTTAAATCCTGTGAAAATCGTAATAAAATCGTAGAAAAATCGTAAAAAAACCGTAAAAATATCGTAAAAAAACGTAAAAAAACGTAAAAAAAACGTAAAAAAAATTTAAGTAGAACGTATTACGAAAAAATTACGATTTACGAAAATGGGAGTCGTCGTAATCGTAAATCGTAATCGTAATTTTGAACCTAAAAGCGTAATTTTCATTACGATTTACGAAAAATTACGCCAGCGCGCAACACTGCTCCGAACCCCCCAAAACCATCACCATTTCCTTAGTCAACTTGTATGGGGCAACTTCAAACTTCACACCACCCGGAACAATGTCGAAACAGAAGCAGAAATCGATATGCTAGATGTGCCCCGGTCATCGTACATAATGTTACCATTGTGCCTGTCCTTGACTGCAAGATGTAAGATATGATCGAGTAGGCTGCTTACGAGCGCACCAAATTATTCCTTGCTTGCTGAAACTCGATGGACGTTTCGGGTCCAAATTTCGTGGTGTAGTACTCGTAGAATCTGTCGATAGCCTCTCGCCCAATCATATCTCTACTTGTCGAGTTGGGCAACACGTCGATGACTCCACAACCCGGAGCAGTGGCCGTGACCCGGTAAGGGAACGCGCAGTATGTGATGTGGGTCAAGTTATTCCCGTTAGCCAATTGAGTGCTCCAAGTGTCTCCGGGCACAACACAATTTCTCCCTGGACCAAAGGTCTCTCAGAATTTTCGCGGTCCTACACTTTTATCGACGTCTATTGTTTCTCGTCGGATAGGTACCTCGCGTGCTTTGCCAACTTCCCTTCGGTGTATTTTGGTGTCAGTGGCCTCCTGGAATGGCCTCGAACTGTATCCCGCAAGGATCCTCCACACCTCTCAAGTCTTTCATCTTGATATCATGCGCGTTGGAGAGATTCATCTGTTCACATTCAAAAGTTTGCTTCACTAGCTTCTCAGACGAACAACTTGACTGATCAGACGAATACCTTGCACGTCGAAACAACACAGGATAATGAGTTTCTCATCAAGGCGGTCCGCGGCATGTTGGAGGATTCCCGTGCCGCCGATGAGGCTAAATTTGAGCTACTGCTGTCTGAACGTGCTGATATACGCAACGCCATAGCGCAGGCTCAAAGTGGTACTATTGAGTCGATTTTAGCTGGAGCTCCGACATCGAGACGAAGGACTCCACAATCAGACCAAGCTGAGACTTCAGATGCAAATGTTGAACCGTCACCGGGGACAGAAGACAGCGACTCCATGGAAGTTGAGGATGGGGATGTCGTTCTGGAGGCTGACCTGGAGTCTCGAAGAGTAAGACGCAAATCCTCGCCTCGACCTGATCCGGCGCAACCTCCAACTGAAGTCCCCGTATATACAGATCGGAGATATGCGACGAACAAGAGCGTTGTCACTGTTCCTGCATTGTTTGGGAAATGGTATGAATACATCAATGGAGTTCTCCTGTCTCTTGCTTTGAAGGTGTCCGTCCTCTTCACTATTTCCCACATGGACCACAAAGCTAAGCACCAAAGCCTCTCTGAGTATGTCTTCTATGTCACGACAACATGATTTGTACACGAAGTTTGTTTATCAAAGCATTTTTCTAAAAATTAGTTCTGATGTGATCACACGTTTCTTTCGCCTAAAAGTGCTCTTCATCCAGGTCATTCCCAAGGTCTTCATTCACGTCTTCATCTATGTCTTCGATATTTCCTAGAATTTCCCAAAGCCCACAGAATGAGCCCGATACTTGAGAAACGCCAACACCTTTGTTCTTCGCGCCAGCAATTACTTTTTTCCTTTGTAACAACATCGCCCATTTGTGAAAATCATGCTTCAGAAGGCGCAAACATTGCTGGAATTGCTAGAAAGTCTTTGGCCATCCTAAAAAGAACAGAATTTTTTTTTCCTCGAGCTTGAGCTCGATGAAAGGGTTGTTTGTCTCTGTACTCTCTTTTCGATTCTAGATAAGAGGTAAGCTCGTCACACACATCGTCAAAAGGATCGTTTTCCAGAGAACAGCCGGAGTCATCACGCTTAGCGATAAGTTGATTTGAGGCTCGTTTTGTGCTTCTCAAAGATTCCAATGCTCTCGAAATTGTTATCGTAGTGTAAATAAACAATCGGCAAATAAGTTTTAGTCTCCGAAATCAGTTGTCCTCTAAAATTCTTTTGCTTGAACAACTTGGGCCTGAGTCTGGGATTAAGTACGGTCGCGGGCAAATGTTCTTCGTGTCCCCAAGATCGTTTTTATAAATGGGAAAGCATTCATGAAGCTTTGAGAAGCCTCGAGAACCTGAGCAAGATGGGGATTCGAAAGCTTGAGCAGTTCTGTATTTAAACCTCCAACGCTCTCGAGAAGATTATGAACGGAAGGGATGGTCAAGCTGATAGTAGATTCTTTGCCAGCTTGTCGATGAAGGGATGGGGCTTCAAGTATTGCTAGAATGCGATGCAGTTCCTTAAGTTTTAGTTGATTTCTTTCTGCAATGAAGACCCCGCCTGATCTTTTTGTATTCCAAGAGCCATTCCAATATCAAATTTTCCGGACCTTTTGGTTTTTGTCTTGCCATATTCGTATCTCGGCCTGGTGTTCTAACATTGTCCGAAGAGATGAATTATTGCGAACACCTTTTACAAGCCCTCGGATGAGATTGGGTAGCGACTTCATCCGATTTCAAAAATTCCTCAAAAAGGCAGATTTTCTATCAATCTTGAGGATGGTCTCAACAAACGCTCTTAAATCCTGCTTCCTGGGAAACGTGCAATGCAAAGTAACATTAGTGGAGAAATTCAATACGCGACCAGCGCAACGTATATATTTCCATCTAATTTGACGTTCATAGCTTTGAGTTGGTCAAGATGGACGCTTAGTACCGAGGCCGTATCTCTCTTAGTAAATACAATACGGTTTTACAAACCAACCTCTGATAATGTCCTGGATAAACGCCAACAAGACTCCTCCTGTTAGGGATTTCACTTTGAACACCTCAGATCCAACCAGGATATTCTTGAGCTCAAAAAAAATCATGAAAGTCAATTGCGATCCCCAAAAACATATTTACACCACGGGCTTTCCACTCATCAAGTGAGCGAACTGGCCCTCATTCCTTTCTCAAGGCATCCACGTCTGTATAGTACATTTCCCTAAGCGTCCTATCAGCGGACATGATATAACCAGTCCGATACTTGATATCTCACACAGGATGTAGTGACGAAATTATCAGCTTATCAGAAATTGTAAAGAATCTGGCAAAATTGACGCGGGTTTATGAACTCGGCTCAACAGATGCGCATTGAAATTTGCAACCGGTTGCAGCCATGGAGCTTATCGGAGATTGCAGGCCCGTACACCAGCGAAGGTGGGCAGTTTGGACCCCGGCGATTTTCGGCAAATTTTTGGTTGTTTGATCATTTCTTCAATTCAGATGTGTTCTGGGGCTGGATTAAGGGGGAAATGCTGTTTAACTTTTTGATTATCGGGTGGTGATGGCATCCTGATCTGGCTTAATTTTGGCACCAGCTTGGAGGAATCATAGGCATGCCGCGATATGCTTTTTTTTTTTAAAGAAACAGATATGTATTGAAGGATACCGCTTACCTTAGCCGTGGGCACAATAAAGCGGGAGAATCGGCTAGGAGTGCGCAAAGCGACCGCCTTTCCGTCTCCCCTTCATCTACAGAGTACCAGTCAGCGGCCCGCTGACATCCGAGATCAACGGTAGTGTCTTACAGAACAAGTGCCGGGAAATCATGTTGAAAAAGGGAACGGGATTGATCCGTCCCCTTGACCTTCTGACCTGAAGCTGTTACGTTTGCAGCTATCTTCTTGAGTAATTTCACACAGGATTTGGTGACAGGATAATCACAGCAGTTTACTGATAGGTGATTGACCCAATCATGTTTATAAGGCTTGAAGAATCTTAGATCACAGGTTTCACTCTCTTCGCTGGATCTCTCCTGGGAAAGTTCATTGGAATTTTATTTCCCTTGGGGTAGAAGTCGGTTGTACGCGGGCCCAAAAGTTTTAGCCCCTCAACAGGGTTAGTAGCAAGAATGGAACCATGGTAACCAATTTGCTGTCTTTGATATCTTCAAAAGCTGCCTCACTCTGGAAAACCAACGTACGTTTTGCTTAGTTCGGATATGATGTGCTGAAGTGGGAGTATTTATATATCCGGAATGCGTGTAAGACACTGTGCACTCTTGGCATTTCGACTTTATTCGTGTTTCACCTTTATGATTTATACAGTATGATTCCACTATGAAGTAACCAAATCACGGCTGATGTATAAGTGGAAGGGTAGGGGGAAGGTATGGAGTCAGGAGGCGTACTAAGTTCCAGACTTGGAGGGGATTCAGAAGATTCTCGTGCCGTTGAATATTTCAAAAATGCAGAAGAAAATAGACAAGACGGTCAAGAGCGAATTGCTTGAAAAAAACTTAGCGCCAGTGGACGCTTTTGTTAGCACTTGATTATTGTGACTTGGTTTTTGCAAGAGTCCATGTTCTTGGTTTCGGTGATTACCACCCAATCAGAGCCAGCCTGATGGACATTGTGCATACCTTGTGATATGCGGAAATTCGTAAATGTATCGTAAAATTTTACGATTTTATTACTACCGAAGGGTATGTCTGTATCGCAGTTTCGATAAAGAAAAATCGTTAAATTTGACAAAATTCACGATGAATTCACGATGCAACTGGTTATTTGAAATGAGGAATTGCTGTACAGTACAGTAGCAACTTGAAATGAACACTAATAGCTAAACATAGTTCACCGACTCGAAGCTGGTCTTACTGTGTGTTTTTTCTAGCTTTGGTATTAGCTCAAATGGCTCGCTCTTGGTATAATATCAGAGGTGATATTGGGTCTACAAGATGTTAGCGTGGGGATCTTGGCCGATAGGGTAGTGTGATAGATATGGTGTGGATCCAGGTCGGTCCCAAATATTTTTCCTTGATTTTCAGTGGTTCGTTATATATTAGCTGCTATTTTGTCATATCGGATGGCTTGATTCTTTGCTCTATTAGCTCAAACAGTCGGTACTATATAATCAGTTTATCATCATGATTGGCATTAGACACTAGTACCATTTGCTCATAGGTGAGAATTCTTTGGCTATTGTGTTAGCGTTTGATTCAGCAATAGTTCGAGCAGATAATTGATATATACTAAAGCATTTCTGAGGTTTCCGTATTAAAGGCACACATAATGACAGGGCACTGCCCATACTGCACTATTTTCTTGTATTTATCGATAAGTTCTTTCGCGATACGATTGGGTACTAGTAGGCATTGAGCATTTATAGTTATAAGGCATCTCTACTTACTTGTATGGCATCATTGAGCGTTTCAAGCTTACATAAAGCTTTTCTGGTAAAGAAAGGAAGATCATCATATGTTCGTCTCGTCCGAAAAGGCATCGATGACTGAGACTTGTCAAAATCTTGATTGTGATCGGAAGTGATCGATTGCTAGACTTCGTTTTAGTCACGCTAGGCGACACGACTGGTTGACTAGGGCCAGAGCTAACTGACACCAAAGCTCTCAGAGATGAGGGATCGTCAACAACGTGCGTGAGGCCTTCAGAAAGTGAGCGAAGAGCCGCCTGAGCCGCTTCAGCTTGAGCCTTTGTGTCAGGTTTACGACGATTCACCTTGAGCCGAGCGGCATCAGGAAGACTGCTCCGTAGTCAAGAAAAAAGAGCAGGTTCTCTATAAACCTCGCTTGATCAGATTCATAAATCTGTGAGGAAATCTCGCTTGATCAGATTCAAAATCTGTGGGGAAATCTCGCTTGATCAGATTCAAAATCTGTGGGGAAATCTCGCTTGATCAGATTCAAAATCTGTGGGGAAATCTCGCTTGATCAGATTCACAAATCTGTGGGGATCATCAACAAAGAAACGTGTCCAGATCAATGAAGGGCGCCCAAGGTAAGCAGCATGTTTAGCAATAACAACAACTTATTAGTCCTCAGTTTGCCTGGCACCATAACAATTGCAAGACAACCAAACGTATGAATCTGGGGCCTGACTAACGTTTTTTGGAATACACATCAATAGGTGCTTGCCTCAGTGGAACCTCATGCGGAGTCCATTTGAGGATGTAGGCCAGATAACGGAGAGCCTCAGACCACAAAGCAATCGGGACAAGCCCTTGTATCGTGTTGTTGACCCTCGTCACAACTTCCAAAAACAATAAGGAGAACGTGCCGACCACCGTGTCTCCAAGGACGCTTTACGCCAGAGCGCAACTATCAAATGTGGAAATTGGCTCTGAAAATTACGAAACCGATTCACGAGTCATGTAAGGCGAGGTGACTTTCACTATTTTTGACGAGCAACACATGAGCCAATCCCACAGTATCAATAAGCTCTGCATGTAATGGATAAATAACCAGTATACCTGTCTAAATCACAACGGTGTGAGGTGCCCCATACCCTTGTCAATGCAGATGATCAGATTCGAGAGTTACTCCTAGCTGGGTGCTGTCGATCAGTGGGTTCGTCAGCCAGTCACTGGATTTGCCATCCCGTCAACTGATGGGTCGTCCGTCTACTCAGAATTGTCGTCCATGGATATCATTGGTCATCCAATTGCACTACACTCTGCAAGTCGGCCAAGTACATGTACCAGCAATACGATATTTGACCGTTTGCCAGATGTGATGGTCTCTGTCTGAATGACTTGGAGAAAAACGGTGTTTTCTTCCTTTTCTCGCGGAAGAAGAGTTTGCTTGTGCTTCAGTTGTTTTTGGGTTGTTCAATACGAACACATTCTTCAATATGCATCGTGATGCCCATTTCAAGCCTGATCACCATAGTGTAGTAATTGCTCAAGTCATCAAGCTTGATGTGCCTGCTGAAATTCCCTATTGTGTGGCGTATGGACCACCATCGAGGATGGCCCCATTGATGAAAAGACCTGTTTGTAGGTTGTTCGATAGATGAAGATCCGATAACAGTGGAATAACTTCTGGGAGTACAAGCGACCAGAGTCGAAATATCTGACTCAAGAATCTTTGGGGAATTGCCAGTAGCATTAACAGGTTTATCTGTGTCCACTGGTTTCATGGTAAGAACAGTTACTTTTGTGATTGTTGCGAGCGAGATGATGGGGCCTTATTGATTTGAACACTTTGTGAAGCTTTGAGTCTTTCTTTGATACCACCGTGTCGCATCAATGTGTACCATAAAGTCACAATGGCATCTATTGCAAGCGAAGAGCTCAAGTAAATGAACCAAATGTGTCTTCCTTAATAAGATCCTAGAAGAAACCATACACGGCAATTTTTAGATTCTCAAAAGTGTGGTACTGATGACAAACGATAAGCCCAAGCTTTGAAAATTGACGATTTCCTTCCGCGCACACTTTTGAAAGTATCTCAATCTTGAGCCAGAAAACCAAAGAGGCTGACATTGAACCCGTAATTCCCACATAATTTTGAATGTGCATGTAGGGTAAACTTTGAGAAGTCATTTCCAAATTTGTTGACGTGTGACTGTTCCTGAAGCGTCTTTACACCGACTTTTGCTATACGCAATCCCGGCGGAGTCAGTCATAGCATTGCCCATAAGTTGAATTAAATGTTGGTGCCATTGAACATGGGTACGTAAATATGGGCATCTTCAATCTGTACGTGGAATCAGCTTGCCAGTAAATCATCTGATAAGAAGGACGTGATCGCAAATTGTACTTCGACCTGTTTCAAGACGCAAGTCAAAAGATCATTCAGAGCATTCAGTAAATCCCACCTCGCTCGTTCACCGACGCGCTCGGCCACTGCGACGCGTGTTGACTAAGATAAACTTCATACTCAATCACATATCGGAAGCGTGCTGGAAAAAGTTGTCAAAGCAGAAAGGCGCTATCCAGTTGGCCATTGACGTAGAAAGCGATAATGACATATCTCTCTGTAAGTGAACGAAGCGCTCCTTCGTACCCCGGTCCACTCTCCAGGACCATTGGCATGGAAAGTTAAGCTAGCTGGAATCATTCAAAACCGCCAGGTGTTGACTCCAATCAAAAGGGGAGACGCTGGGAGATCTACCTATCTTTCATAAGTGTACCTCCTCCACACGAGTATGTGCGAAAAGTGGCGATCCAAGTCGCCCTCCTGTCGAGATTGACAAAGATTGGCATCCAACTTACATGAAACGATAAGAAGCGCTGAAGTTCAAGCTTGCAAAGACCCGGAAACATGTACGAAGTTATTGCATAGTTCCAGAGATTCGCAGGTCGGATCGATTGCTTCATGATTACGATCACAAAATTCTGGATCGCGCACAAAAGATGCCCACAACGTTGACGAGACTAATTTCGCCACTGGAGTCTAGGCAATGACTGAAGTCATCACAGAGACCGATTTCCGCGATGATCCCAGAGAGTATACAATCCGGAAATCGTGAGTGGGTCAGTTTAATCGAGTATATCAGCGCCGGAGTTCTTGCGCTACCCCCCTTTATAAGATTTGAACCCGCTCAGTTGTGAGACAGTTGGCCGCTTAGTTGCGAGGAAGTTGTCCGCTTAATTGCAAGATAGTTGGTACAGAAGCTTACCAAAGGAATGGCGCTTGAGCTGTAGTCCAAGGTGATGGACCGATAAGCAACTACCGATTTAATGGCTAAGCAAATGCTCATACCTTCAACGGCTTGAGTGCGACGGGAAAATACCGTCTCATACTCGTTGATGGACAAGGAAGTCATTGAACTCCAGAGTTTCGAGATATGCGAGGAGCATATAAAAACTCAATGCATGCCACCGCATGCCTTTCGTCGTCGTCCGCCAATTGATCTTGTGCGTTGTCCAGTTTTGAGAAGGGCAAATAGAAAGCCTGATAAGCAGAGGGTAAAAGTGAGGGAGCCAGTATCAACAAATAGCAGTTTCCCGAAGCATTTACTGAGGCTAGAATCAAGCATTCACGCGGATGGATATCGTAAGTATTCCAGAACCGCTGGCTTGTTCCCCCATGACGCTCATCAAGTGATTAACAAGTTACCTCTTACCAATCGTGCATCACTTCATGAACAAGCATAGCAAACAGAAGTGAAGCAAGAGGATGGATAAGAAAGCTTTCAAGATAGCCCCAGGACTCCAACTAAATTCAAGGAAGTGAAAAGCTAGCTGCCCCTATCGAAAATGCTCTTTTAAGTGTCTGAGGGTGTCGGAAGCCCATTGAAAGTGCAATGTGACTCACTTGTAAAGCTCTTAACATCTGCGCACGTGCTCGCCCATGGAGTGACTCGTGAGCGCACCACATACATGAGTTTTGAAGTGAGAAAGTCAAAGTCTTAAGACAATCTATTCCAAAGGGACCATTCTGTCGATGAGGTCGAAAACATGTATTCGTTGAAAGTTCATCAGGAAAGCCAAATCAACGAACCTGGCGCGAATCCAGGCAAGGGATCCCCAAGGCGGAGACGCCGGCCCTATCTGTGTGGGCTTCAGGTGAAAGCGCTTTCTAATGCCATCAGTTTTGTGAAAATAGAGGTACATTGGGTGATTTTCACGACAAGAGTTAGGCCTTTGATGAAACAACTCGGTGGGCCACAGGGCGCAATGTCAAAACAAAAATGACTTGAAGGAAACAGCACTTCAGGAGGTGTAACGAGTGTCTGGGAGACCCGATTGACATACATTCAGAGACTCCCATAACATCAGAAACCCTCGATACTGTGCTCTAATACCTTGCCATCACATCATTGTCAAACTCACTGCCTTCCATTAACCATTGTGATGGAAGACATCCAGTGTGCTTGTCAGAAACTCTTTCTTTTGGGGAAACCCAACAAAGTATAGATATCCGTCTTAAATGAAGAGACCTCGATTATCCCCTGGTTGCACTTTCATCAATCAAATGAGCGAGATACACTCTCGCCATTGACTTTCATTTCGTCATTTCAATTCGTGCAAAAGACCAATACATCGATAAACAGGCAAGCGATTGCAGTTGAAAAATCGACGATCCCCAGGCTGAAGACATATGTCGCTTCTCGAATGCCTAACCTCGCCACCTTAACGCTAACAATCGAATATCCATCCAATGTAACATCCCAGAGATATACGTCCCGTCGTCAGTAATCAGTCATCGTATGTGTCCCTGTTCTGCCAGAACTGGAACTCACGCAGGGTAGAAATGCCGTTCTCGGAAGTCCGGTCGGGGGTCTGGTAGCCCGGAGAGTGCTTGAATGCATTTTGCGAAAGCTGGATGATACCTGTGGATAATTCCAAAGCACGTGCATCGGAGTCGCCTTTCACTCTCACGTTACGAGGTTGCCGCGTGACCACAGAGTCCGCCCTGGCCCTTTTGACCTGTTTAGTGGCTGAGCCCCTTCCATTTGTGCTTTCGATCCCCCGCAGGATCAGCGGCTCGTTGTTGAAAGGCGGGGACAGCGTTTCCCAGGCCGGGTAATGGTCGGGAATGTCTCCTTTATTGAGCAAGTCCTCTGCCGTTTCAAAGTAGGCATGGAGATCGGTCGATTTCAAGAATTTGAAGCGCGACTTGAGAACCTCGTCGCGCAAATTCTCAATGAAGAACTCGCCGATGAGTTCGGGGCTCACCGGGAACTGGCAGTACGTGTTTTCCACCACAAACTTGCGGAACCTGTAGATGTACCTTCGGAGACTGCCCGTCTGCACCGTTCTGATCAAGGACTGCACGATGTCCCGTTTCTGGTTCTTGATTCCGTACAAGTCCTGCACGTATTTCTTGAATTGGAAGAAGTTGTCAAAAGCACCGTGTCTCCTAGCGGCACCAGCGACTATGGAGCGGGCGTTGTAGATGCAGAACGACACCTCCTCGCCGTTGCTGCGGAAATCCAACATATCGATGACTTTTTCCAAAGTCGCTAGCCACTCTTTGACCACCTCAGGCTCCTCGAGAAGGGAGACCCCTTCTTGTTGCAAAGGGTGGTCCGTAAGCACCTGCAGCAAGCGTTTTTTCCATGCTTCGTCTGGGTTTATTAATACAACCTCGGAATCCGGAGGCTCGGAGTCTTCCTCGGGCGATTCTTCGCGCACGTAGTCCTTAGAAAGCCCTGCAAACAAGTCGTTTTGAGAGTCGCTCTGGGAGTCGCTTCTCTCTCTGCCCATGTTGAACAGAGAGCTGTTCAACAGCCGTGAGTCTTGATTTTCGTCCCGGCTCCGCTTGTTCACATTCGAGCTGGAGGTAATGCGGATGCTCTGGCGCCGAGGCACCTTGGAGTAATCCGAAGGGTAGCGTTCCTTGATCTTCTTGTTTCGGATCAAGTCCTCGGCAAACGCCGCTATCGAGTCATAGTCGGCAAAGTCGCGCCGCAGGAGCACGTTCTGGAGCCCGATGTTCCGCATGTTGTCCAAAAAGTACGAGATTATCGTCTGTTCGCCAAGCGGCTTGCTGCTCAACCGATTCTGCTTCACCGCGGCCAGAAAACTCTGCTCATACTCGAGAAAGCTGCGGTTCTGCTTGATCAGACTAAGAAGCGGTTTCAGATCCGCGGTTGTTTTGACCGGATTGGCCTGCTCCCGCAACCACGACTTGAATTGAGTGAGACCCATGGTCCCCTGTTTTCTGGCTTTTTCTCGCAATTCCGCCGGCAAGTTGCGGGTCAACGTACTCACTTTTTTCTCGTCATCCATCAGCTCCCAGCCTGGTATCTTGTTTCCTGCTTCTCGGAGCCATTTTGAGATTGAGGCATGGAGACTAGAGTCAGGCGCTTCGTCCAAAATCAAGGGAAACTCTAGCCTGCCGAAGGAGGGCATTTTCGACGATTTTCTAGAAAGTGTTCGGTGGGAATGAGGCGCCGAGATACGAGGAGTTCTGGTGGTTAGAGGAGTTTTCGAGTCTGATGGACAGAATTCGAAGATACTCTTTATAATGGTAAATGCGGCTGAGATTCGAGAGTAACAAGCTCAGCGATCGATGCTGCTCGCTGCCAGTGTACAGGCCGGTTCTAGAAGGATTTGCCAGGCACAAGTTGCAACCAGTGGTGACCGGCTTTCGTGAATGATTTTGCTATTTTTCAGATGGATTGGCTGAGAGAAAAATAGTGTCTTTTTCGAAAATGTACGACTAAAGTCAAGGATCCAGAGCTATAGCATTACTTGAGTGTCCTGGTAGGCTAGGACGATGGATCGCAGAAGGTATGCATAAATGTTTTAGAAAAGGTCAAATATATCTCGACAGCTTGTTTTTCAGGTTCTGGTATCGCCCAAAAATCACTGTACATTGAAGAACTTGTCTAATCGCCCACGACAAGAACATGCGTTGCAGAGTGCTGGTTTTTAAAGAGACACAGTGATGTGCAAGCCAGCGTAATTACGGGAGTTGTTTGATTTCGGTACGGAAGGCAGTATTAGCTATTATAATACGCGCATAATATGTTTTGTGAAAAATAAAAACATATATAATATATAACGAAAACGGTCATACAGTGAAACCTCGATAAGTGGAAGGTAAAAACGCGCCTTTCATCTCTTATCGAGGATATCCAGATATCGAGGAAACGTGCGGTTTTCTTTACGAAGTGAACTTCAAAGTGTAAAATTATTGAGATTGGTGGGTACAATAAAATTCGAGACGATCATACCTATGTAGCTAAAGTCTTATTTTTTTTTTAAAGAATCATCACATTGGGGGGTGCTTGGTTCGGCTGTTGTGCGAGCCTCATCTCAGCAAAACTTTTGGGTTTTCGGACCAAACAATTTGCTCTCTAAAAGTTGGCAAAGATTAATTCAATGCGCAATATATTTTGTAAATCCCTTTGTTCTAGCTAATAACTACAAATTAGCTAATAACTACAAATCTCAATATTTTTATCTTATACCATCTTTTTTCAAAGAAACATCATATTTTTTTGGTTTCGGTAAATGGTTGTGTACTGCCTTCGAGTGCTTTGTTCTGCCTAATATATTGTTTGTAGCTCTGAGCCTCTAAGTATCTGTGGTGAGGCCCCGGAATTATTTACACGTAGTATTATCCACTTATCGAGGTTTCAATTTTTTTAAAAAAGAACCATTCACTTAATATCGTCGAGATTATTTCTTATAACGCATTTCACTAGCTTTCACACCAAACCGGCATTTGGGTCGGCAACAACAACGCGTCTCATGAAAACATTCTTTCTTTCGAACACCTCCAATGCCACTACACCTAGTCGAATTAACTCCAGCTTGTCGGATGATAAAACTAGGATCTCATTTGCTCTAAAACTCCAAAGAAGGGTGATATCAGGGCAGTTCGGGTAGCACCACGCGTTTCAATGTGTCCCGCAGTACTCTTTAACGGAGGAGGACAGGTTCAAGAAATCACGTCGAACCAGCCGAAGTCCAAACAAATTAACAAAAACTGAAGAGGAATGTTTAGTCAAATGGAATCTCTCCAAGGTCTCTCGCGGTGTCGCCCCGGAAGTCAATGATGTTCGCAGAATGGAAGATTATTTGCTCGCGTCGCGTGAAACAAAAGAAAGTTTGAAAGTCGGTACCAATTGGGTTTCCAAATTTGTGGAATGAAACCCAAATTTCGACACAAAATACTCGAGACCTTTTGTTTATTGACGGGTAAAGTGCCAAGACCCAAAGGTAATAAAAGGTTGGTTTGATCTGGTGCATAGCACGATGCTTACTTATGGGAACGCGTCAAGCGATGTGTACAATGTGGACGAGACAGGCTTTCGATGGGTTTAAATGCGGCAAGGAAGGTTGTATCAGGGTCTGCAATGCGGGGAAAAACAACTATATTAGAGCGGAACTCGAGAGTGGGTGACAGCAATTGAGTGTATCAATTCCACGGGTCTGTTTTTGCACCCATTTATCATTTTTAAAGGTAAGAAAACTTGCTATTTTTGTATGCTGAGCCTGAAGAAGATCGGCGCTTGAATTAGTGCGAATGGTTGGACATCCAGAGATATTGCTATCCGGTGCCTCGAACAGGTTTTCGTCCCTCGGACAGAGTCTATCACGAAAGGCACTCATAGACTTTGATACTTGACGGACATGGTAGTCATTTAACACCAGAGTTTGACAAAATCTGCAACGAGAATAAGTAACCGCTCTATACATGCCGCTTTACACATCTCATATGTTGCAAACCCTTGATCCTTGCTGTTTTGGACTGTTAAAGACAAAATATTACCAGTTGGCCGGAGATAGAACTGGGTTTGATGTGCTCGCGGGTGGCAGTGTGCGCATCAATAAAGATCACTTGATTGGACCATACAAACTTGCTCGGGTAGAAGCTATCGCTGCTCGAAGTGTCAGGAGCAGCTTCGAAACTGCCGATCTAATACCATTACATCTCAGCGGGTGTCAGCGTAGAACATCATCGAGGTAAGAAACGAGGTGTCTCCAGAAAGTCATTTGACGCCACGGAGATCTTCCAGTCTTGCTGATAATTCGAGTACGCCTTCGGAACACGCCTTCAAAACACAGCTTCTCAGTGAGCCTTGCTTCTTCACATTATAAATTACTAAAGCTTTTTTTGACAAATTTTTAATGTACGCGCTTTTGCTGGGTTATTCATTTGCGATAATGTCAAACAACTCAGCGATGTTCTCGTCACATATGCCGGGCAGAACAAAAAGGCAATGAATTGAAATAGCGTATAGGCGACGCTAGTGACTTTTTCAATGAGGAACTCAACGAACGCAATTTCAGCTTTCTGGGGAATGTTAATCCATTTTTGGAAAATTCCGTGGACTCAGAAGATAAAATTTCACATCCACATAAAAAACGCAAAACCACTTGTGGAATGCGTGGGACAATAGGGCATCGCAGACAGACATGTCCAAATGACGCTCAATTTTGTTTTGTTTTTTCGTTTTAGCGTTTGTTTAGCGTTTATATTCGAAGTCAAAGGTATCTTATTTTTATTAAATGCAGGCGGTGACCCAAATGCCTTTTTTTCAAATGAATTGGCTGAGAGAATAAATGCTACTGTCGAATCAAGGATCCAGAGATCTCACACAGTCCTTGAGTGTCCTGGTAAACTAGGACGATGGATCGCAGAAGATATGCATAAATGTTCTAGAAAAGGTCAAATATATCTCGACAGCTTGTGAGGTTTTCAGGTTATGGTATCGCCCAAAAATCACTGTACATTGAAGAACTTGTCTAACCGCCCACGACAATAAAATGCGTAGAGTGTAATGTGCAAGCCAGCGTAATTACGGGAGTTGTTTGACTTGGGTACGGAAGGCAATGTTAGCTAGTCAAGATACGCGCATCGTATGTTTTGTGAACAATAAAAAGATATACAGGTCTTTATGGGAATACTCTTCATAAGAATATTTCGGGACATTGAGAATATTCTGAGCGATTCTGAAAATTAAAGAGGATCTGGAATATCTCCACATAATTAAGGGCCAAAACCTGGACTCTTTGGAATATTGTATTTTTTTCCCGGAATATTCGTGTAAATATTTATACCCAAATTATCAGATGAGAGGGAAAGTACACTTAGTATTAGACAATTTTAGTGGGCGCAAAGCAGTGATGGAAATGCTAAAAGGGACACAAGCACTCGAGTACACAGTGGTGCATTTTTTGCCCCCCAACACGACTTCCAAATTGCAGCCATTGCCCAAGGTACAATAAGTTCTTTCAAGGCTCACTACAAAGAGTTATGGTTGGAGTTAATTCACGAAGAAACAACTCTTAGTCGTAACCACAGAAATACGATGACATGACCAAAAGCGATTCATTGGAGTATCCGCTCATGGCAAAGCATCAAAGTGGACACGTTCATCAATTGCTTTCGCAAAGCAGCCATCATTGGTGAAGATGTTGAAGATTCTTGTTCACCTAGAGATAAGGATCATCAATCAAACGAGATTGCAAATCTCGTCGTTGACAACGAAATTCAATCTCCAGACGACTCGCTGCAAGACAAAATCATATCCAATAGTCATTTGGACGAAACTGAACTGACACACACAGCCTTTGACGCTGATATAGAGACTGTGTCTGAGAGTTGTTTACCTGGAACAGAAATTTTGAAAAAGCGTTACGTAAGAAATAACTAGCTAATTGCTCGGCTTCATGACAAAAACGTCATTCGTGTCCCGATGTCTGCAGAGGAGTTTGTGAATCTCCCTGAAGAAAGCGTCATAGGCCAGACTTTTGATACCTTTCACGATCTATTAAAAGAATACAGGGTGGAGAAAGAGGCAGAGAATGCTTTCAATAGCGAGGAAGACTTCCAACCGCCGCCAAATGAGCGTGCCTCTTTTCGTGAGTTGGAATCAGGTATAGAGCTCGTTGTTCAATTTCTCAAAGAGACCAACCAGGCAATCAGAGCTTCTTTCGAATACAAGAGAGAAGTGAGAAGCCATGTTTCGGTTGACTCACGGGTATGGCCGCCCTCTAAAATGCGACAACTCAAAATATTCCAAATATCCAGAGGAGGTATACTGCATAAAGACCATAATTTACGGGTTTTTAGACACTCGATAGTGTTCCTAGAATTTTGGCGCCGAGGAAACATTCTTATAAAGAGATTTATCTGTTAATATGTGATGTATTTTAGACCCTCTCTAACACCAGGGCGGGCCTTTTTACTAAGGCTTCCTCGGTGGGAGATAAATTGTGGACTCAGAACCACCATAACTTCACCATAACTTCACAATAACTTCACCATAACTTCACCAGCCAGCTCTGCATAGCCTCGCTTCGCTCAGTTATCTGGTTGATCCTACTAGTAGTCACATGCTTGTCTCAAAGATCAAGCCATGCATGTCTAAGTATTAGTGGTCTACAAAGATCTTGTTCTGTGTATGTCGACTGCGATGTTGAAATAAATGGATCTGGCTATCAAATAGTTTTTCAAAATGTGGGTACAGACGAACTATGCGCCAGGCTTTTCCCGTTGTCTCTTCACAAAAGATTTCGTTGCGGTGTTTGTGTTTATATTGGCATCCACCCTACTTGTCTTCTTCTCACTCAATATTTTTGTTTGAGAATGGCCTTCTTGATTAAGACTGACCTAGTTGCTCAATTGACCACAATGTCTTTCATGGTTTGAAGTTCTTACCCATGGGTCGTGAAACCGCCAAACAGAGATCGAATAGACTCAGAAAGCACGTGGTCATGCGGAATCAAACTGGCGCGTTATATTCTGCGACAAAGACACACGTTGTTGGTAGGTGTATCTGAAATGTTCGCCAAAAAAAACCCTGTGACAATGACTGTCTGCGACGAATGTGAGTTTTGTGACAATTGAGCGCCATAAACCATCATCATACAGGGGGATTCCGGAAACCTATATGCATGGAGAAGGGGCTATGCTGCATTGTCAGGATGAAATTCTGACCCAGATGCTGGACATCGAGCAGCAACTTTGCTTGATACGTTAACGGTGCTTGCAGATTGGTACAAGAATCCTTGGAAAAATTGGTCCACCATATGACCCAAATCATTCTCGGAAAATATAAAGTCAATACAGAAAACATTGGGAAACTTTGCTGGACTGAATTCCTCTTTGATTCGTCAGGTTTCTTCTTCGAACACTTGCAGTGGACCTTTTCTTCGATTGAACGGTTATGCCCAGAAGCGTGGAGGAACTAGTTCAGGGAGAAAGGGTCGCCGTCAAAGACATTAGAGTAAAAACAAGATTGCACAAGGAAGTGTTGCAACACATTAATTCCAAAATTCATCTGGGTTTGCTACCGTCGACTTTCGTCATCACAGATAGTGAATTTCGACTTATAGAAAACGCACCGTTCAATTCCAGCAGTAAGGATAAACAAAGTAAGCTCCCGGTGATTCAACCTAAACGCTTTTTGGAAATCTGCCCAGAGGTGCGGGATATCTCTTGATGGAGGAGTTCTGGACAGCTAAGTATAATGAAGAATGGATCAAGCGGAGTGATTTCACGGCTCTTCATCAATTGAACACAGGAATGAATGTCGTAGTGCATGACTTCAAGGAGCGCACGGAACAAGACAGCCTCCTCAGTGGACAAACGGGTAATCAACAAGTTAATCAAAATCATTCATGCAACTCTTGTGACATCTCCAAATTGTGGTGGAATCAAAGCGGCATGACAACTAAGATGCACATGAGTGAGATGCTCGCTGTAACAAAGACCACTTACACCATCCTACGGAACCTCAATTATATCGTGAAGAACATACGAAATGTTAACCTACGGAGGGTTCTCACCTTGCTCCTCCTGCCGAGACAAGTGTCTCGGGCCTTGAGGCGAGTCACTCAGGCGGGTCGATGACACATGGGTAGGCCGCTGTAATGAACAAGTTTTGGGCGAGATTTCCCCATGACGAAGTCCTACTCAAAACTCGAGACTCCATCGGAGGTCTTTTCTATAGTGTATATAGTTTTGTTGAGATGAGGCTTGTATAGCAGCCGAACCACAGCACCCCTCAATGTGATGATTATTTTTTAAAAAAAGCTATGATTAAACAGGTATCAATCAATCCTTTTTTTAAAATAGAGTCAACTGTATTATTAGGGTCTCCCACCTGAAGCTGCAAAATCTATACTTCTTTTTTTTTTAAAGAATCAATTGTATTATAGGAGGCTTCTATAGAAAAACCTATAATTCATCTTTTTTTTTTAAAGAATATATCGTATTATTAGGGGCTCCCACCTGAAGCTACAAAATCTATACTTCTATGGAAAAACCTATAATACATCTTGGAAAAGGCACTGAGAAGTTAGTGCCAAAAGTTACTCTTTCACAAACCCAAACATCAAGCCATGGACTCCGCCCCGCGTGGCACAGACAACTCCCACGTGGCGAAGACTTTCTGTATGGACACTACAGACAGCTACAGGCTGATACTGGGCTATTTGAGGCACCGTGGGAAAGCGGAAAGCAGATATCGGCGTTCTGTGGGTTCCGTCGGGTGGTCACTTCCTTTTATTGGGGGTTCAGTGGGCGACCTGACCTTTTGAGATCAGTCAATTGGATTCTGGAACTTTCCGGAGCCCGGAATGCCTTCAGTGGACTGTATTAAAAGAGGGAACTGTCATTGCGTGTGAACAGAAGGTCTAACGAGAAATCAATACCTTACACAGACGGCCCTTGGGAAAATAGCTAGCTTGTTTACGTACCCCAAAATTAATTTCGGATGCGGCCATACCACGGAGAACACACTGTTTCCCGTCCGATCAACGTTAGTTAAGCTCCGTAGGGCCACACTGAGTAGTGTAGTGGGAGACCATATGCGAAATTGTGGTGCTGCATTCTTTTTGTATTGCGACAGCGATACGGTCACCAGTTTGAGATTGTGCTTGTGTGTAGAATCACATACATGTTAACCTTTGCGCCTATTTGTTAATGGTCTCTGTCAGCTACGAGATATCTGCCAATGGCCTCGTCGACTTTGATGAGCTCAGAAATGTAGCTCCGTGAGGGCTTTGTGAGCGTCACTCTATCTAACGATCTGTGCTATTTCAGGTCTAGTTATGGTGAGCTCATGCTGGACAATGATGTGCGAATCACTACTTACCACCATCGCTGGTGCAGCCAGTTTGTGGCATACTGAAAATCTGGATATGTTTTGTAGTCTCCGGTATTTCGAGACTTTCGTTTCAATTTCTTTTTGCGTTTCTACCTCCTGGTTGTGGCAGGTGACAAAGGCTTACGTATAGTGCAACAGCTGAGTGCCCCTACAATACAATTGATTCTTTAAAAAAAAAGAGTGCACCAATTCGCAATTAGTCGAAGAGTAATTTATTTTTTCTCTTCTCAGCCTAAAGTATCAAGAAATTCGCGAAGGCGATAGGTTTTCGGCTCACATACAGATGTGGGTCGAGTCTGTCTGAGCCAGTGATGTTAAATCACAAAATTTTCGCGCGTAATAATTAGGAATTTAATAATAATTACTAATAGTTATTACTAATAGTTATTACTAATATGGTTTATTACATATTGTAATATTTTTAAAAAAGTATTTGTAATATAGAGGCGATACTACAAATAATTACAAATAACTACAAATAATAAATCGTTTTTAATGAAAGTTTTAAGGCTTGAGGGAAGCTGAAAGGAAAGGCGAAGTGACCGATAAACTCCATTTCCGGGGTGGCCGCGAAAAGGAAGGAAAGAAAACTTGAGCTAAAGATTTCAGAAAGTGCGTGTTTGGATTTTTTTTATGACGCGAGTTAGCTCGGTGATGACGATGACCATGACGGTGAGAGCGAACTTCGGAGGTACGTGCAGCAAGAGAATGTCAAAGTCAAGAACCAAATGCGGGAATACTACAAACTGTAAACTAACGAGGGCTCGTTTCCCACTGTCTTCCGGATGGCCCAAGATCTTTTGTCCATGATGGCGATGACCTCTCTCTCGGAATCTCCTTCTCGAAAGTGAAGAGCATAGTTAGCGAAACAGACTTCAACCGCAGGCAATCAAGATGTTGGCTATTATTACAGACGAGGCATTTTTACAGACGAAGCAAGTGTCTACTTTGACCGCCTACCACAGTCGAAGCTGCCGATAATCAGGATCAGGATCATTTAAAACTCTGAACTCCACCTCCGAGCAACCTACGTGTTGTATGGGCGAAGCGAAGTCTGCTGATATCGTCAACATACCAGACCTGGATGATGGGAGGAAAAGATTCTGCACCGAGAGGCAAAATGAGCAACGATCAATGACAACGAGCGAGACGAAGTGTGCTCAAAACGGTGATTTGCAGATTTCAATAGGATCGAGCGCGGTGGAAGATCTTGTTTCCAGTCGTACGCAAAACTTGGGGGACACGAGCGAAGCAGAGTCTTTGGATACTACACGCAATTTACCAGGTTCTGGCGATTCCGATCTCAGCGATGCAGAGACTTGGTATTCTACTTGATGCAGAGACTTAAAACTCAACAAATAGTCTACTTTTGAGCGAGCTGGAATATAGTGTTTCCAGGCTCAAGAAAAATCCATAATTAGTTAACGATCTGAGAAGCTTCTCCGATTCAAAGGAGGATGAAGAGATCTGCCGAAATTAAGTTCCGAATTGCATATAATTGATTTCTAAAATAATATTGAAAATGGTTATGATCGAAAATTGCGTGAGTAGATGAGAGCTGAATAGGTGCATTGAGGCGAAAAATAGGCATAGTCGGACTATAGTATGCAGGAACTTCACATATTTGTAATTACTTGTAGTTATTTGTAATTATTTGTAATTATTTGTAATATTGTAATATTTTTTTTATATAACTAATACCAAAAAAAAGTGTAATAATTAGTAATATTGTATCTATAACAACACTGGTCTGAGGTACATCACTAAACTTCATGCTCACCCCTTCTGAGTATACGCAAGAGGACATAAAGCCCTGAAGAACAAAAGAGACACCAATACTGGAACTGCAAGACCCATAAATTCTCTCAGACCAGATATCAAAAAAAACGCATGGACATGAACTCCACCAGTGAAAGCACCATCACGTACTCTACTTGCACCTGCACACACCGCCCCATGCCAGCATCACTTCATAGGCCAGTAATGTCCACCCCAACAGACCAAACAATAGAAAAAAGCCAAGGCTTCTTTTAAACCAAACCACTTCCCTCCCCTCTTTTACCCCGGCCCCCAGCCTTCTCCCCGCTTTCCACTCTATCGTAACACTCTATCGTAACATTCCCTCGCATCACGTGACCGCCGTCCTCCGCACCCGGCCCAATCAGAAAAAGACATTAACAACATAAACCCAAACCTCACAAGCATGTCCTTCAACAAAGCGTACGAGCCTGTTCGCAGTGCCCCTGTAGCCGGGGACTACGAGCTCATCGATGTGGATCCTTACTTCACCAGGGTCGTCACATACTTCCGTGCGTCGGACATAGGCATTTGGGCAGCAACCACTGCTGCGTTCCCTCTTTCGTTAATAGCGTGGGAGAAGTTAGACCCGATTGCCGGGTCGTTCAAGAAGCCAGGCCGCATCCCGGGAACGGCTCTCAGAGCAGCGACCTTTTTGGGGTTCACGGGCGGGTTTTTCGCTGCCTATGTGCGCTCGTCCAAGCGGTTCTTGGGGTGGTCTGAAAACGCCCGCGAGGTCAAGAAGGACCGGTACGAAATCAAGGCGTTGTTGTCCCAGGGGAAATTGCCCTACCACGAAAACGAGCTGACTTTGGACGACAGAATGAAGGACGTAGCCAACAGAAACTCGCAGTACTCGTTTGTGCTCATGGCGGTGTTGCCCTGGTTCAACTTGGCGTATCATCCATATCACGGCACCGATATCAGAAAGTACTACGAGACGAGGCCGGGCGAGGAGGACTGGGGGTTCCAGTTGAAGCCCTTCGAGGAGATAAAAGCGAAGTATGCTACTGTGGTGGAGTAGAAGTGGATATTGTATAGAAAGTACAGGAGGCATTGTGAAGGCCCGAGGGTCAACTTGTAGGCTTTGGTGATTCTCTATGAAGGTTCGTCCTTGGAGAGGGACAGTATTGTAAAGGGTGAAAGGTGCGAGACGTGAGATGATGGTACTGTCCAGCTGATGATCTGTTACGATATGAGCTTTGATCTTACTGGGTGGTTTCTGCATGAGGTCTTGAAAAGGGAGTCTGAGTGAGTAAGCGGCGATGGGGCCTTAGGGGCACAATCTTCAAGACCAATCGGTTGGCGCCAGTCGAACACTGGCGGTGGGGGTGAAGTGACCGACAAGACCAGTCCTACAAGGGATGCCAGGATCAGGGGAAACTTCAAACTAGCCCTGAAATAGCCCGACTCTAAGCAAGTGCATGGCCCTAGGACCTCGCTTTTAGAGTCCAAGGGAACTGAGCCCACAATACACGCTCCACGATTCTATGGACGCAGACCCTAGGCGTTTGCTGGCCTTGAACCAGTCACCATGACTGCGATCTGGCATTGAGTAACAAAGCATGGTCTTAGTTAGCATATTAACAAATTAGGATAAAAGGGTGAGGGTATTAGCGATCGAAAGGACGGTATCTTCAGGTACGCCAGAAAACGGGGCAATTTCAAAGCCCCAGAAACTTGTCTCGGGTGGAATGACGAAGCCAGGCAGACCGAACGACAGAAGTCAAAGCCGACGTGAGCCCATGCGATACTTTAAATTGAAAGTGAAAAGTGAGGGCTGCTTGGGGCAGAATCACGACCAAGGCAATCGTGACGAGAAACATACGCATGGCGGCGAAGACCCAGGCCAAAGCTACTTTCACATCACAAACGAAACCTGAGCCCATCAGGCAGACCAGGGCTCACCAGCAGAAAGTCGAAACCGGCGCGAGCCCATGAAATACGTTGGACTGCAAGTGAAAAATTAAGACGTGAGTTATGGATATTACTCGATGTCCTCAGAAAGAAGAGGGGCAGCATGGGACATGTTGGGATTGAAGTACGAAAGTAGTTGGGGAAGGAAGGCTGGATTGAACAGCTGTGATGTTCTTTGATATAAAGCTGTGTACGATGTCAGAGCCCCATAGAAAGGCAAATCAAGGAAGCAGCAAGAGCATGGGCCTGATGTTATATCTGCTTCGATAGCTGTCGAGTGTGCTCAGCATGAAACCTGTCCAGGGCAGTTGAACTCAAACGAGTAGTGTTGAGTGTTGCGAGACTCATGGAAGAGAAGTATCTAGATGTTTCGTATGAAATCAAAATTCCTCTGAGCTTTCTCTCATCTTGTGACTTCTCTTTCTGGTAGTAGAATCAATACCTGTACAGCTGGACGTCGTTGTAAGAACCACTAACTGCTCACGAACAACTACCTACAACTTCCGCTAAATGAGGAAATCAGCAATTGTCCATTTATCTTTGAGGTGAGCAGGCTAGTTGACTATTTCGCAACATGTCTGTACTTCTGTGATGATTACATGTAGATCCTGACACAACTTCAGTCTGATTCCCAAACTACTGGAGCAGAGGATCTAGCCACTAAATCGTTTGAGATATTACACACTGACTTGAGTGGACCATTTGAAAGCCCTTTTGGATATGTCAATCCATTGTATTTCTTGATGGGCGTTGACGAGTTCTCAAGATTCGTACACGCTGTACCAGTGAGATGGAAGTTTCAGGGAACTCGGGTACTTATCAAAATCAGGAAGGTGACGTATACCTTATTTGACTCTCACGAGTATCCAAGACAGGTGAGAACAGACAATGGAGTTCCTGAATAATAGTGTTCAAAACTTTTTGGAAGACAAAGGAATCAAAATGGTCTGACGCAAAGCTACTGATCTCATCAAAATGGCTTGGCTGGGAGGAAGAATTCAGTTGCAAATTCAAGATGCTTGCTAGCATATGCGAGTGTTCCACATGTTTTCTGGCCGAAGGCGGTCAGAGCTGCAGCTCACATAAATTACTGGAGTCACACCGAAGTTCTAGGCTGGCAGTGTCTAGGCTGGCAGTGTCCACTTGATGTGCGGAGAGGCAAGAAGATGAAAAGCCTTCGGCTGTCTTGCACCTGTGAAAGTACCAGCAGATTTTCAAACAAGCAAACTTGCTAATAGAATAATAATGGGTGTATACTCATGGCCAAGCGTCTTGTGGTAAGGACATCGAACTGTCTCTCACGATCCGCCACTTGTGTTTGATTCCGCACAGGTCACCTTTGCTGAACAAGGCTTCTATTTCAAGAAATCCGCTTTCAGAGATCTCATCCTCAAGTTCAAGACAAGACTGCTTTGGGACCATTACCCGGAGTTAAACGTCCACTGGCTTTAACCAAGACGGGAAAGACAACGGCCACGGAGTCAAAACTGGGCGGACATTTTCTGGGCTTAGCGATGAACTAGATGACTTGACAGAGGCGGCAGCATAGGAAAAATACGGTGCGTACCTTGGTCGCTCGCAGACTCGGAATTTTGCCTATGATGCGCCATATATTTCCGAATCGTCCCAGGCAAGATTCTAGTACCATAAGTCGTTCTTAGACTTATTCTGAGTCGGACATGATGCTTCTTCACATTCATGTCCAGAAGTCGCCGTTGCATCTCTTACCTGGCATACGGTATCCACCTGCGTCCAAGGGCAAGACCAAAGACGAGTCTGAGAAAGATCACCTCAACCTCACGGCGCTTTTTGGGATTAAGATAGACGCTCGCGCTGCCCAGCCTCGTTCTTCGACGCCATCTTCCTTACATGAAACGACGCAGTCTTCGAATGCTAGAGCCCATCCAACTTCAGGGGAGTTCCTGAGATAGGAGATCTCTGAGAGCAATGCTGGTGATGTTAGTGCTTTCTCAGACGATGATCTTACCGATGCACCTACACCTCTTCTAGCGCCGAATCTGGGGGTTCCCGCCGAGGACACGGATGCCCGGATATACTCTCAGGACGACTCTTTTTCAATAAAGAACCAAAGCTCATTTCAAGAGGAAAAAACCGTCCATCACGCACCAAGCGACTCAATTCTATTCAATGTATAGATTAGTCTGATGATCGAACAAGGTTTCAATTATTAGGACGTTTAAGGCTCTAGACGGGTCTGGTGAGATAGCTTTAGTTTCAACTATCGACCCTGTTGAAGCACCTAAAACCGACGCCAATGAACTAGTAGCGCAACTGCTAAATCTGAGTGCAGATATACCCAAACCACACTGAAGCTGTAAGGATTGATGTAGATAAATCACTCATCGAGAACGCAACTTTAGTAAAGTGCCCTCCTGGAGTTCATCCCATCGGGTGCAGTAGGTATTCACGATTGAAGACAATGGCTTGGGGAAAGCTAGGCTTGTGGCAAATGGTAACACGCAAATTCACGGTATCGACTTTGAACATCATCTTGCTCCGGTTGTTACTTGCACTAGTGTCAAACTAGTCTTTGCCCTTGCTGCACAACTGTGCTTACCAAAGGCACAACCATAAAAAGCGGATATGTTCATAGACTCGGAAAGTCTCTCTTTGGGCTAGACAAGCACCACAAGCGTGGAGTAGCAATATCAGCATTGAGTTTGTCCAATTGGGTTTCAAGAAAGCTGTCAACGAAGCTTGCCTCTGCCACCAGTACGAAGGAGAAGATTTACTACCCCTTGCTCTTTTTGTGGGTGATCAACTCATTAGATCCCTGAAACAGGCTAAGATTAGTCTCCTCGAGTTGTGGAGTGTTGTGTCCCTCAAGCAATGAAGAATCCGGACCACGAACGGCTTTTCCAAACCTGCTGTCTGGTAGTCACTGCATTACAGCTTTTCCGTTGTGAACTCACAGAGGCCGAGTAGAGCGAATTGATTTGATTACTCCCAGCAGATCTCGGATACATGAGATTTGATTCACAGGCTCCTCTGGAGGCTTCACTTTGCCGCTTCACGCCAAGAGCTGCGATCCGTTGACTCTACCTCCGAGATTGGGCTTTACCCAAAGGCTAGGCTTTAACTGAGGAATCTGCAGTCATTTGCCTGAGAGATGAATATGAAACAATGGAGCAGGGTCATGCGGAAGAAACATATCCATGCGTCGGCCTCGGCGTACGATCCAAGGCCGTCACTGCCACAATTTAACAACGCTGCAATAGGGAGCAGGCCCTCGAACAGTTGATAGGTTACCCAGGCTCCAAACTGCACGCTTCGCCATGCCAAAAAGAGCTTGAGAAACTCACTCTCAAGAAGATATTCGTCGGGCGGACAATAGTTGACATTCTCGAGTGAAACTGCGAGGCTCTTTTTGCCACAAGCGTGAAAAAATGTGAGAGTACTTGAGCTCGGTGTTGAGTTATTGTTCGTCAAATTTCGTGTCGCGTGAATCGACCGTCGGAGACACTCTTTCGCTTTGAATCCCATCTGCAAACAAATTGCTCGATCCATTCAGGCCGCCGTTCTCAGCGCTCAGAGGATATTTGGATTTATTCAAGCTGTCATAATGAGGCCCAAATAAGGTTTTCAGGTTTGGAACCGCGCTGAACAAAATTCTGAAGTCAGTATCACTCTCAAATGTAGAAATATGTCTCCACTCGTTGATGTCCTCCTCTGACGACGCCAATATCTGCTTAGTCATACTGTAGACAGCAAACATGGAAGAGGCGTACTTCGACACATTGTTGTCATTGTAATGATACCTCCAATGAAGACTTTTTTGTTCTTCGCCAAGCCCAACACTTGCTCTCCTATTGTCGCCTTACCGGATCCCGCATCACCCAAGAGAACTAGAACCTTGGAAGTGTCAGTGCTGTTGTAACAACCATAGATCTTGCTTTGGACGCACAGGTTGTTGCTATTCGTTGAAGAAGAATGAAATAGCGGTGTGTGTTTTGCTTTATCGCTAGTGATTAGATCCTTAAACCCCACCTTCCCATTTTCCTGCTTCGCGGACTCAATATAGCTTTTGATGATTAACTTGATATCGACGATCAAGGCATCCATGGTCGCGTAACGGCAGCTGGGAGTCTTCTGGAAACATAAAAAATGGCACAAATAAGATCATTACTGATCCACTTGGGCCCCAAGATTCTCGGTTGAATTGGTGTCTGATCAGATAAAATTAACAAACCAAAATCTGACGAGTTCACCAATCCTTCTCATAGAAAGTCATTACAGCAAAACCTCGATAAGTGAATATCGCGCTAAATGAGTAACCTCGATAAGTGAGTAAAAGTGCGTTTTTTTTAAAAAGAAACATCATATTACGGAAAAAAATCATTGGACTAAGTCCGCCGACAAAAAAACTATATCGCTATAGAAAAAACCACAATAAGTGCGTGTAAATAATTGCGGGAGCTCACCACAGATACTCAGAGGCTAGAGCTATGGAAAAAAAATATTACGCAAAACAAAGCACTCAAAGGCAGTACATACTTGGCATTTTTTATATTGACACTTTAGCCAAAACCAGAAATTGTACAAAAAAAAATTGTGATTTTTATTTGCCGGCTAAAACTAATGGAATCCCAAAACAAAATGCGCACTTAATTAATTTTCTCCCACTTTTGGAGAGCAAATTTTTGGTGCCAAAAACTAACAAAATCAAATTGTATCTACACAGGTAAGATCGTCTTGAAATTCCCTATTATACCCACTAATGTTCATAATTTTATACACTTTCAGAAATTCACCTCATCAAGAAAAGCACCCAAATCCTCGATAAGTGCATAAAAGCGCGAGTTTTTAATATTCACTTACCGAGGTTTTACTGTAGAGCAGGCATGTTAGTAAGTAGTATTTTTCGCGAAAAATATTTTTTTTTATTTTAAATATATTTTTGCTAGTAGCATAAAAAAACATAAAAATATCCTGGAAAAATATTTTTTTTAGCAAAAGCTAGTAGAAAATATATTTTTTCTCAAAAAATATTCAAGCACTTTGATACATGGCGAAGCGTGGTGTTCGAAGCCTGAGAGGCCTTCTAACTGTTCTGGGGCTTGCGCCTTATTTACAATCCAAAGGCTCCAAGGCAGTAACTATAAAACAGCTGGGTTCACATATTTAGTCTTGTGATATCCAACCCCTAAAAAATCTTTATATCGCGACAGTGATTGATTCTCGCTTGAAATTTGACATTCTCAGGGCACATGGCTTTCAATATACTGTTTCAGATCCTGTTCAAGAAGCCTATTTGAACTCTTTCACAAGCACGAGACGGAGTACGAAAAGAGGCAGAAACTTCCATTACTTGCAAAGAGAAAACGTAAACCCAGTGATGGCTCAGTTCGGTATTCAAAACCAAATGTTTTCTTGAAGAGCAAGTCGATCGCAGAGGAAAACGAACTAATGAGGTATTTAGACGAAATGATACAAGATGAGGATTGTAATGTTGCACAATAGTACAGATTTCGAAGAGCTACGTTTCCCGTCATCTATAAGATGGCAGGAGACTTTTCATGTACTCCAGCGATGTCCTCGCAGCCTGAGTCACTTTGCTCCGGGGTGAAGCGCATGCTTACGGACGCAAGAAGAAGATCACAACCAGAGACAAATAAAATGTTGGAAATGCTAAAGTCGAGGGGCGTTATTCCGGATCCAGACCTTAATGAAATTCATCATCAGATAGAAGAAGAAGGCCAACCCACGATTGATCAGAAAATCCATACTTCTAGACTGGGATCAAAGAGACCCTTTGACTCAATTGAGGGAAACTCAGATGAAGAGCTGGACGCGAGTGATTAATACTTTCTGTATGACGGAGATGGAGAGGAGGTGGAGAATCACGGAGACTCCGAAGCTGGTGATAAGCCGGACGAAGAGCCTATCTGTATTTCGGATGACGACGAAGGTAATTTGGAATTGAGTAAACAGGGATCAATTGTACGAGCCTTGTTTGTACATGCTTACGGTTTTGATCGGTTGTGATATTGGAATTTTTCGCTCTCCGGTATTAGTGTGCAGGTGCACCTTCTTGAAAAAAATATTAAAAATACTTGCATAAAAACTACTACTACTAGAATAAATATGCATAAAAATAAATATATCTAGCAAAAATATCGCGAAAAATATAAAAAATACTACTTACTAACATGCCTGCTGTAGAGGAATAAACCTCTCACAACCAAGGTAATGTGCATAAAATAACACATATGACGCGGTTCACGCCGGACCCTTTTTGACGAGAAGTTGTCCCGTATTTTCAACTATACTGGCTGAAATATCCAGACCTTCCTGATCTATTGTTCTCATCTTTTCAGGGAATCGAATCAGCCTGAGCGCTCTCAATAAAGCTAATTCGAACTTCACGGTCGCGACTCGCACTGTTTATTTACAATCCCGGCACACAAGCCCACTATGCCCTAAACAGTACCAGAGTGCCAGAGTCACAATAATTCCATCACCGAAACGTTTCCCCACTACGTCGGACTTTGCAAAACACCCGAATTCACTCAAACATTCGTCCTTATTGATGAGCGACGACCAGGATTACTCGCTGTTGCCCGTCGAGGAGAAAATCGCACACAGTGTGTGGAAAGTGCGGCTAGATGGATACACGACATTGATCTCGCAGTTTGAGAACTCCCGCAGCGACGCGGACGGCTGTTTTGCCGTTTTTGGCTCGCGGCCAGAATCACTCAAAAGCGTTGTGCTTGACCTGAATGTCGTCGCGCAAGAACTGGGCGTTTTGCTCGTGTGCAAGTACCTCGAGTATGGGTGCTCAAGTAGCAGTATAAACAGGCTCAAAAGCGGTGGAATTGTGGCAGCGCTCTGCGAGAAGGGGCTCGCGTCGAGCCGTGCGGGCACCAAGGCGAAATCCGTCGATGCCCTCCTACTCCTTGCCGAAGTCTCGGGGTCTGCAGACTGGATAGTCGACCAGATCGTGCCGTATCTTGAAAACCGGCTTCCGAAGCTTGTTGCGGGGTGCGTGCATGCGCTTTCCCAGCTCGTTTCGGCGTTCGGGTGCAGTGTGGTGCCGCCCAAACCGATAATTGCCGTTTTGGCCAAGTTGTTTGGCCATGCCGACCGGAATGTGCGCGCCGAAACAACAAAGTTGACCGTGGAGCTCTATGTCTGGCTCCAGGACGCGCTCACCAAGGCGCTTTTCGATAACTTGAAGCCGGTGCAGCAGCGGGATTTGTCCGCGGAGTTTGAGAAGGTTTCTGATGCCAAGCCGGAGCAAAAAAGGTTGACCCGAGCGCAAAAACACGAGTTGCTTCAACAGCAGCACTTACAGGCGCTGGACACACCGGACGTGGCGATGATCGACACCTCGGACGCGCACATCGCGCCGGTTTTCGATGCGTTTTCCATGATGGACCCCGTCGAGGTGTTGCTGAAACTACCGGAAGATTTGTATGCCATGGCAAAGTCGGCGAAATGGAAGGAGCGCGTCGAGGCCTTGGAGAAAGTACAAGCGGTCTTATCGAAGGCTCCCAAACTCGCCGACGACGACTACACCGATCTCGTGCGGCTTTTTGCCCGGTGCTTCAAAGACGCTAACATTCAGGTGGTGCAACTAGCCGCCAACGGCGTGGAGGCTTTGGGCCTCGGACTCAAGGACAAGTTTCAGCGGTACAAACATCTCGTGCTCGCGCCCATTATCGACCGCAGTAAGGAGAAGAAACCGGCGGTTGCCGACGCGCTTGCTCGCGCGTTGGATGCCATTTTCGTTTCGTCGTCTCTTCTGGACGTGTTGGACGAGGCGCTTTTGGGGATGAAACACAAAACGCCGCAGGTCCGCATCGCAGCCACGAACTTCCTCCAGCGGTGTTTGGCGACCACCCCCGCTTCGCCCAAAACCGCCCAGATCGACGCTATAATGCAGGTCGGGGTCAAGCTGCTTGCTGATTCCCAGGAGCCGATCCGGCACGCGGCCACAGAGATGGTAGGGACGCTCATGAAGATCACGGGAGAGCGGGAGTTGCGGGGCTTTTTCGAGAAAGTCGATGAAAACAGGGTCGCCAAGGTGAGGGCGGTGTACGAGACTGTTTCTGTCAAGGCGTCTGGGGGGAGCGCTGACCCACCCTCCAGAGCGCAGGCACAACTCCCAAAAGCACTCCCTCTTTCCAAAGCGGGACATTCGCTGTCGCCGGCCGCCATTCCGCCAGTACTCAAAAAGCCGGCGCCCTCGCAGTCGATTCCATCCAAAAGACTCGCGACTTCCCCCGCTAAAAGGGACCTCAACTCGCGGTTGCCGGCTCAAAGCCTCGCGGGCAGACTGCTCATTCCGCCGCCACCAGCGGGGCCTGTCTTGCCGCCCAAAGCGATACCCCAAGCACCGGTGATTCCGGCGGAAACGTTGGAGGAAATCCGAATGCTAAAGGAGGAAGTCCGCAGGTTGAAGGAAGAAAACGACCTGGGCGCCAAGGCACAGGCGGCTCTCGTTGGCGAAGTCCGCGCACTCAAACAAAAAAACATGCTCTTGTCGGAAAACATTGACCTGCTCCACCGCGACAACACCAACGGGAACCTCATGGTGAAACAGAAGGACACGCAGATCATGCGCGTCACCAGCGACTTGGAAAACGCAAAGTTGAAGATCAAGGGCCTCGAGCAGACGATCCAAATGATGAAACTACACGCGTCCTCTCTGCCCTCCGCACTGCAAAATGAAGAACTACAGCCCCGTAACAGAGACGCGTTTACTCTGCCCTTCACCCCTCCTCGGCAGTACGGAACACCGGGGGTTTCGCACACAGAACTCAGCTCAAGAGTGGATAGACTATCTATAGAGGGAGGTGGGCGGAGCCACGCGAGCGCCGGGGACGAAAATCACCGAAATCCGCAGAATCAGCCAGATCCACACGGCTTACGTGCGAGTACCTCCAACGGTACTCACTACACACTGGGGGCCAGCGAACACACGGGTGACGGCGAGGAAAACTGGAGAAAAGCTACTGAAGTCACCGCACAGCTCAAGGCGCGAATCGAGAAAATGAAGCAGCGCAACCGGCTCGCCAACCGGTGATCAACTTGTGAATCGTGCCTCCGGTTGGCGTGGTGTACGGGTGTGTGGTCCGAGCCCGAGCTCCGGGCCTCAAGCGGACCGAGTGCGAAAACAGCGTGGTGGTTCTGGCCGATATTACTCTCTCAGCCAAAACATAAAATGTCGAGCAAGCTAAAAATCCTTGTTCCGGTCAAAAGAGTCATCGACTATGCCATCAAGCCGCGGATCAACAAGGCAGGCACCGGGGTCGAGACCAAAGGTGTAAAGTTCAGTATGAACCCGTTCTGCGACATTGCATTGGAAGAGTCGTTGAGAATCAGAGAGGCCCACAAAGGTCTTGTTGACAAGATCCACGCAGTGTCGATTGGGCCTACAAAAGCACAGGATATTCTACGGACTGCGCTTGCAAAAGGCGCGGACTCGCTGACATTGATCGATGTGGGCGATGCTGAAGTGGAGCCGTTGGCCGTGGCCAAGTTGTTGCAGAAAATCATAGAAAAAGAGCAGTCCAACTTGATCATTTTGGGAAAACAGGCCATTGACGACGACCTGAACCAAACAGGACAGATTTTGGCCGGGTTGTTGAACTGGTCCCAGGCCACCAATGCATCGAAAGTCGAGATCGACGGTGACAAGATCAGAGTCACCAGGGAAATCGACGGTGGCTCGGACACCTTAAGAGCGTCTTTGCCGATGATCATCACCACTGATTTGCGGTTGAATGAGCCAAGATACGCGTCTTTGCCCAATGTCATGAAGGCCAAAAAGAAGCCTTTGGAAAAGTTGAAGGCAAGTGACTTGGGCGTGGATATCACGAATCGCTTGGAGACTCTCAAGGTGGAAGAGCCGCCTGCGCGTGCCCCGGGCGTGAAGGTCGGGAATGTCGATGAGTTGGTGGCGAAGTTGAAGGAATTGAAGGCCATATAGGGTGCTTGAGCTTGAGTCGGTGACATAAGCACTCGGGCGATCCAGCAGCGGGTCTTTACAGGACGTCACTATTTGAAAGCATTGGTTGTGTACGGCCTTCCACCTGAAGCTACTTTGTCTATGCGACCAGACCCGTCTTGAAGTTCTTGGATATATAATCTGCTGTGCTTATATATAATCTGCTGTGCATAATCTCATGTGCTTATATAACCTGCTGTACTTGAATAGCTTGAAATGCACGAGCACGCACTTCCGCGAAAAGCTCCCGCTTGAGAGACCAACCTGCCAGTTTCGATTTTGTCACTTTTATGATCTTATCGGCTGGCTTATCTGCAGTCCTAATCTATCGGAAGTACTCCGTGACGGCGAGTATATAAAGCCAAGACACAGTATAAAGTAGCGGCATCTGCGAAGATTTGAGCCGATCAATGCTGCATTTTCTCCCTCTCTCTCTGAACTTGTGCCAAGAAGGGTGAGAGGAAGTCACTGGTTTCGACTCTTGACCAATTTGGCAACACACGCCCAAACAGTCCCCAATACTCTGCTGTATTGCAGCTCCACAGTAATAGCCGAGAGCGAAAGATTCCCATCACAACCGATCAAACCGCAGGATGGACTGTGACTACTCTGAACAACACTCGCATGTTTGTTCCCTTTCCACACAAAGCCGGACTTCATCGTGTTTTGGAAAAAAGACAGGATCTAGTCCACGTGATCATCAGCTTCGGAATCGCCATTTCAAAAATATCATGCGACAAACTTTAACTATTCCATATCAGAGCCTCCGGTGGAAATAATGGTGGGTGTCTGCTTATGTGCAGGTCGCCCACCCCAGCGGTTTAGGCCCTGTCGGATTCAGTCAAAATTTCTGAAATATTTGTGTTTTCGCACGCCGATGACATTTCCTAATGAAGATATCCTTTCAATGCATATATTGTGTAACTCACTTCGTTTTGTGGTTCTATAGCGGGACCAAATCTTGGCGTGCTAGGTCCCGGCTGCAAAGTATGGCTGCGGCATATGAGAATTCAATATAGTTGTAATTTTCGCGGTCTGATCAAGGAGCAGCAACTAGTAAGTGCAAACAATTGAAAAACCACATAGCTAACCTTCATGGCATCGCTTTGAGGGCTCAAGGCCCGCAAAAGACTTAGAAAGCAATGTAGATAGACAATGGATCAAATGGAGACAATCGAGAAGGGCTCTCGAGTCAGGTTGAAGATTATCGGTATGAGAGCCGACGCAACGAGATTTATGCCATTGGAAGTATAAAGAAGGACTCTGTGGGGCCAAGTACCATGTAGAGGTCCTTTAGAGACATGGTCCTCATATTAACCTTCAGCCGCCCTTGCACCATAGCTTAAATTGCTCATAAATAGAGACTGATAGAAAAAAACCCATCCATACGCGTAGATGCGTTAAACGAACCTTGGTCGCAGAAAGAGTGGTCAGAATGGCGAGTGCTTCCTGAACACTTCTCGTGAGGAATCAGCGAGAAGCAACATAGGGCATTGATTCTGCCAGAGAGTTTTTGTCACATTGCTGCCAGCTCTGCGTTAGCCATCGACGAGTACGCCATAGTTCCAGGAGTGAAGCCTTTGCCTAATCCTTTGGACGGTTTCACTCGCTGTGCGTCTCGCATCACAGAATTTTATGATGTCAGCTTCTGACCTTTTTTCATAGTCAATTGCCAAGTTGATTGCATGTTTGACATAACAACTACTCGTTGGGCTTCCGCAAGGTGCTTGTGCTTGGGTGTGATATGGTATCTGACAACTTCAGAACAATGTATGCTAGATCAAAGCTGACGGTATTTGCAGCGTTAAATCGCTTTCCGGCAATGTATCGAAACTCTGTTCCGTCGCACAATTGTTCTGACGCAAGTTGATCACACACTTGATCCAAGTTTAGGTTTGAAGTTGGAATGTAAATCTTCTACACCCCTTCATCTTATAGTCCCGCAAAGGTAAACGAATGTGATCTTTCAAATAAACTTGGACTTGTGAAGAATGCCACTCAATGTTGATGCCGAGAAACTTTCCATCTTGAAAGCTTTGCTCGCGCCACAGAAGTTATCTTAAGTTCAAGGTATGAATATTGAAGCGATGTCAAAGAGGTACCCAGGGTAGTCTTACCAATTTCAAATGTCCCATAGGCCAAGTATGAAAGCATGTTATGCTGATATGTTAATAACTGAAAAACGTGTTTAGACTCATGGACATACGCTTCTGGTATGCTAGTGATAGCTGTCAAAAGGTCTGTTATATCAGTTCAAGTACCTATTGAAAACTTATGACATCGATCCATTTCACTACATAAGCAAGGTGGATAGAGACGATGAAAGTAAGTGAAAGCAAAAGTGTAGAATAACCACGAATAACTCCTCACTTGATATGTGAATCAGGCACGTCAAACAGGCTGTAGTGAAATGGATACCAATCAATCGCTGCCTTGTTTTCAAGAAACATCATATTGAGGGGCGCTGTGGTTCAGCTTCTGTACGGGTCTGGTCTCAGCAACTTTAAATATTCTCTAGCAAAAACCTTCGATGGAGTCTGGAGTCAAGAGTATGAATTTCTCATGAAAACTCCTTGCCCACAACCCTGGTACGCCTCAGGGCCCGAGACACTTCTCTCGCCAGGAGGGGGAGTGGTGGACACCTCCATGGTGATCCCGAACCCTCCGTAGGTGAAAGTTTCGTACAACCTACACAAACCAATCGAGATGGCGTGGGATGGTGTATGTGGTATTTGTTCGAGCAAGCATCTCGCTCAAGTGCATCTTAGTGTTCATGCCGATTCGCTCCCATCACAATTTGGAAAAGTCACAAGAGTTGTAGAAATGACTTTTAGTAGCTTGATGAATATCAGACTACGATGGCAGACCCAACACGATCATAAATATCGTGAATGTTTACGATATTTTAATGTTTACGAAGAAATCGTAAGGATTTACAATGAAACGTCTAAGGATTTACAATAAAACTTGTATGTTTTGAAGTTTGCCGTCTTTTTCACACTTTCCTACATGGACAACAAAATAAGCACCAGAGCACTGCTGAGTCTCATTGTCATGTCATACAATCCAGGACTTGGACACGAATTTTAGTTAACCTGAGACTAAATTCCGATATGATCACCTGCTTCCGTTCGCCTAGGAGAGTCCTCTTTCTCTCTACCCAGTACTGCCTCCAGGTCTGCCGTCTCTCCTTCGTTTTTCTTTTTCAGAGCCCACAGAATGAGCATAATACCTAGAGTAACCAGTATCTGCGTCCTACGTGCCAGCAATTCATATCCTTTGTACCGACACCGTCCATTTGGGAAAATAATGTTTTCATGGCTGGGATCGCTAGAATGTCTCTGGCCATCTCAGAAAGAACAGAAATGTATGTTTCTTGACCCCGATCAGACTGATTGAGCTCTCTGATTCTCGGCTCGCTTTTTGACTCTAGATAAGACGTAGGTTCGTCATCCTCGTCGTCAAGCCTTTCCTCGTTAAGCTTTCGCTCAAGTAGAGTTCCCTCGTCAAGATTATTCTCTTTAAGAAAACTACTGGAGCTATCATACCCAGCGATAAGCTGAATCAGGAGGCGTACTAAGTTTCAGACTTGAAGAGGTATGAGAAGATTCTTATGTCATTGAAATTTAAAGAGAGCAGAGTAAAATAGACGAGACAAGCGGGGGCGAATAGCCCGAAAAAATACAGCCTTAGTGTTTGACGCTTGCGTCTCTTAGGGAATTTAATTAATCTTCATTCACGTGAATATTGTGACGTGGTTTTTGCAAATTCCATGTCCCAGCTCCTTTAATGTCCATGGAAGCACCCAGTTAGAGCCAGCCTTATACGCATTATACACAACTTGTGATATGCCAGAAAACCGTAGGTTTATCGTAAGTTCGTAGAGTCTACTAGTAATGAAGGGGCTGTCGTTGTCGCAGGACCATTTGCCTCAACAAACAGTTCCAACTTGGAAACAAGAGCGGTGAACTTGGAAAACTCGCGGATATTGTATTTGAATACCTTGCTCGTCTTGAAAAATACATCGACAAGCGAGTTCCAACGCAAGTGCTTTTTCCTTGGCAGCCTCGACTCGTTTTGCGAGGTCGGAGATCTCCGGGTTGAGCCTGAAGAGGCCATCGAAGCCGAGGTACCCAAGTAATGAGATATGGAAATCAAGCTGGCCCATGAATAGTGATACGCATTTCTGGTCGAATTTGAAAGACTCGTGCTCTTCATTTTTTCTCGAAAACGATTGGTGGTACCGCATCAACAGGTAGAATTAGCTTGTGGTGTTGAACAGTTCGACGACGCTAGGCTGAACAGGTGTCTCATTTACGGGGACTTCTTTTGATCGCTGACAAGATTAACGATGCATTTACAATCAGACTCAGCACTGGATGATGTGCCATGCCATAAACGACTAGGAGCTTCGGTACTTCGAATAATCGCGTCCGAAATGGCAGTCTGGATCTGAAGTATGGAGTCACTTATGCCTTATTCCTCGCAAAGCTGCTGAATGAGCGGTATCCATAGCTCGGTGGAGAATTGGTTGGCGAGGCCATGCAGTTCTAGCATAAGACCGGTGATTCACGGCTCAAGAACCAGAATATTCTCGCTCTAAGATTGCTATCAGCACATATCTGCCTTATAGGAATGCTGATGGTGCACCTTTTTTACCATTCCAGCAAATGAGTTTGTGAGCTTCTGCGGCCCGACAATAAAGACTGACTTCGTTCAAACACGTCCGTGGTGAAACCCCGCCTGGTTCAGTGCTCTATTGTCATTCAGATTGCACAATTAAGGTCGACCGATAAGTAGGCTCTGAGACTCTTTCCTGACACCTGTTTGAGGACGGAGCTTTGCCATTTTGTCGGAACACGCCAATGTGGGAACTTTGAGTGATTGGAAGCGCACGTAGAGGAGATTTCTAGAGAAAGAGAAGTGTTGCAATATCCCGTAGGTGATCTTTCCGCAAGGAAAGGTGAAATCCTTGAGTTGTCGCTATATGGCGCTCAATTCTTAAGTGGCAATTCAGCCGAGGTACCTGAGGATGGAGGCTTGCTTTCTGTATGGTTCTGAGCCACTGTGTTTGGCTGGGCCTATGGTGTAATATCGACTCTGCTCTAGCATAAGCATGTTTCTCTCTCCCTCTCTCCCCCGTTAAATAGGACACAGAGATGTATTTCTCTTTTGCAATAGTGCCCATTGTATACTATGCTCTCGAGATGAAGAGAGCTAGCCGGTTTTCCCTGTATGGAAGCCATAGACTCTCTTCATCAGCCTGGTGGAATATTCGGCACTACTGAGCTGAGGAGACTGGCTGTGGACGAGTAAAGAGCAAACAGTTGTGTCTCTTGGTTTTGTGCAGAGCCGTCCTTGTAGCTTCATAGTATCACGCCGTTCGATAATCGGAAGAACTCCCTCGACCAGAAGTCTAGATTCATCATCAGGGTCTTTGCACTCATCGTGGCTCTGTGCTGGCCTTCCAGAATAGGACATACTCTGCGTCTGATGAGGACCCTGACGAGTCTCTAAATTTGCGTTGATAGCAGCGTTTGTGTCTCCATGATACTGATTTAGAAATTCCTGGCGGTCTCGTTCACCCTGTGAGATGCAGAATTCTTTGAGTCCTCTCTTAAATTCTGGACGGAAGTATGAGTACAAGACTAACTTTGTCATAGTACAATAATTCACGGAACACACTGTTACTAGAAGTTCTGCACCCTGGATTGATCTGTTGAGACACATGTCTGGGATGTCGTGAAACTAGATATTTCCAAAAGCACGAATGTACTTGCTTCTGAATGGACAGACTGCTCGTCCAAAGTGGCCATGCGTTGGAACCACGAAATCCAGTGGCTGCCATCGACTTTTTCCGGCCTCTTGGTACATGGGCATTGTAATGTACAATGGCAAATACATCTGAATTTAAATCACAAGTATCCTCAGATTCTCAGCCAAAACCAGAACGGAGTATCAAGACCGGTGTTACCGAAACTTTCTACTTATTCATGGCGCCCAACGGAAGTATGGAGGACCTATCCCATGGGAATATGGAGGGACCTATGAGGAGCGAAACCTGACTTATGTCAGTGAGTAGGCTCGTCGAGACAGACCCCCTACGCTTCAGGCCTGATTGCTTTCCTCTTCAAAAAGTATCTTGTTGGTGCCGGAGTAAAGTTGCCTCTGGGACTTGCACATCATTGATTCTAAGTAGTACTTATTAGTATTTTGCAACCATTCTGCAGGTGTGTTCTATGATACAAAGTATACGGTGGCCATAGAGGGGGAGCGGAGTGAATTAGCGCAGACTTGAATTACTTTAGGAAGGATGAAAATATCTTATCATTTTTTATTTTATTTGACTGAAGCTGCAGATGAAAGGAGGATATTAATACTCTCTATGCCCATGATCGGACGCGCACCTGCCGGATGCCGGTACTACGGGTGAGCCCCGCATTCTCGTATAATTTCTCCGACATGAATTACAAGCAAGACACCTTTCCCTTTAAACTCGTAGGCCACTTCTCAAAAACCCAGTATGACCCTTGAGGCTAGTGCAGAATTCCTCGATAAGCACTTGGCCAGAAGGACCGGTGGCCGCCCCTTGGTCGTCGGTATTTCTGGGCCCCAAGGCTCGGGTAAACTGTACCTCGCAGACCGTTTGCAGATACACGTGCATGAAAAACATCCTCACTTAACTTGCGTGGGAGTACTGATTGACGATTTTTACTTGACTCACGAAGATCAAGAAAGAGTTTCTGAGGAGGCCCGAGAGTCTGGTAACTTTCTATTGGAGGGCCGCGGTTTGCCGGGCACGCATGACTTGCAGTTAGCCATGGATACGTTGCATAGTTTGGTCTCGCAGGAATGCCCCACCAGAATTCCCCGATATGATAAAAGTGCGTTTGGCGGGAGAGGGGATCGGCATCTGCAGGAAAAATGGCAGAATGTGGATAAACCAGTAGACGTGGTGGTGTTTGAGGGCTGGTTTTTGGGGAATCAAGCCATCGAGCCGGCTGTTTTTCCGTCGGTATACCTATCGAGCGATCCTGGCGGGATCGTCCAGCAAAGTGCAATGCACCACCTTCAAGACCTCAATTGCGAGCTATCTAAATATCACGGGTTGTGGAGTTTCGTCGATGTTTCGGTGATCATCAGCACTGATAACATAGACAATGTATACACATGGCGGCTTGAGCAAGAGGCAGATCTAATTCGGAAACTGGGTCTGGGAATGTCGGAGACTGCTGTGGCTGCCTTTGTTCGCCGGTACATGCCCATGTACCATCTTTATTATAGACGGCTTGTGGCCGAGGGTATACTGAGCAAAAACACGAACTTGGTGCTTCTGGTGGACGTTGAGAGGAGTGTGATACTGAGTGTTTTGAAGTGACAGTTACTATACTCTTTAGGTTTACTTTTCGGGCTTAGTGTTAAGGGTTTGGACACTATACTTATAGAAGAAGATGGGGGATCTTTGAACTTTGCAGTTGCCTCAAGCAGTCCCAAATCTCGCTATCTTTTTTATCGATTTATTCACTTATTCGCCGTCTCATCTTGTGGTATCAAGGAAGATGCTACACCTGGTTACATGAAAAGATCAATATCTCTTGGTAGCATGGTTGGAAACGGGCGATGCCTTCGCCATGCAGTGGAAAGTCTAGAAGTACCTTGCTTGTGGCCTCTCGTCTAAGCTTATATCAATTCTCCATTACATTTGATCAAAATCAAAATCGCTTGGTGATGCTTTTATGACTATCTGTGTTGTAAGGAGCGGTACCAGACCAGTCAATGGAGTAGAAGTTTATCGAGAAGTGGACTAATTATTGTTTGAAGTTGAAACCAACTAACAACAATTCCTTTCAATAGAGCCTTTAGGACCACGTGTATGATTCATATTTTTCAGTTGATGTTACCTATTGATCCAGCATACAGCCTCGTCAGTTACGCTTACACTGTCAAGCTTCAAAATCACGTACTTGCACGTGGTCAGAGCTTCTCTCCGTTCGATTGTGGAGCCAGATACATCCACAGCCGTTTGCTGTGTCAACAATTTTTCAAATTACTCAAATTAATAGTGCAGGGACCGGATTATTGGAAACATGTTCCTACGACTTTTTTGAAGAGGGCATTGCTCGAGACGGGTGATTCTCAAAAACAGCCTTCATTCGGTCGTCATGTCGGTGAAGGCTCGGCATGATCCTTCAGAAGGTTCAACCGAGCCATCGTCGCAGAAAACGCATCAGAGAACCCGTCGATCTTGGGACCGGACCGTCCGCGGATATCACGTAGCTGCAAAAGTCGAAGATTGAGTTGCTTGGTAAAGCTTACCAAGTATGAGCCAGGCTGATGGGAAGATCTCATGGCTCGCAAGTCACCGTTGAAATCTACCATGATTCCGAATGTATGTTTTGCAAATTGGAAGCGTTTGACTGTATCGTTGATGACAGACACAAACTTATTGATGTCGCCTTCGAGTGCTCCGAGCTCCTTGGTGAGAGCCACTTCAGCGAGTGAAAACTCATTGGAGTCGAAGCCTGTTTTGTTTGCAAACGTTTGCAAACTCTCGGAAAACTTTTGAATTTTATCATCGAATTTCCGGAGGTCTTGAAATGGAGACTCAGGTCTTGGTGGTGGACGTGGCAGGAGACAGAGAAGCTCTTCAAAGGACGATCCGCGAGAATGTTCGCCGTCGTCACATCCAATCAGCCAGCCAGAAAAACGGTTTGCAATTGGGACGTTTCTTGCGCTCACATGGTTTCTTGCCCCGAGAAAAGGAAGAAATACAAAGATCAATATTGGATGCATGGTGCCAGCAGGATAAGGGTGGGATATTAAGCAAATGCATCAGCTTATGTATTCACAGCCGAGGTAGGAGATCTTTCAAATTTGCGCAGCCCTAGACAGTGGTATTGCGGGATTAATTTGAAGAGGCTGTGGTGATCATGTTTATGACCAAAGCCGACGGCCGAGTTTGGTTAGAAAAAGCTGAGTCCGCGTTGTTCACCCCCAATACGTACCGAATCTGATAATCACCCTAAGTATTCATGGGCTATCGAGCCGTTCGCAATTTCGTAATTCTGTTATTGAAGTGGGCTTTGAAGAATTGCGTGTTGTGTCACACAGCTCTAATAGCATGGACCCAACCGCGGGCCTGATCATTATCGTACAAGCATGGGCGAGACAAGAAAGTTGCACCTCTATGAAAATATATAATTTCTTGTTGTGTTATTTCTCTAATGTCAAGAAGAGATGTCAGAGAGGAATCGAAAGAAGTTGCATTGGCCTAGGTATCCTTTAGGCATGCCTTCAAAAACGCAAATTGGTGACAATACGCCATGAGTCACAAACCTTGGAACCAACTCCACAGTGCCTGCTCCATTTGAGTGGGTTCCATGGCATAGCCCTCATAAAAGTCTTTCCACATTACAGTTGTAAACTGGCTGAACTTCAAGCGGCAGAGAATACTGGAAAGCTCAAGTAGCTCCCATTCAAGCAGCCATGAACAATGCTCATCGTTTCGCTGGAGCCGGTACTGCAATCAGCTTACGTGGTTCCAGATACGAGCCAAAAAGTTATCAGCTCTCACAGCAAGAAGTCCAGGATTGCGTTACAACCGGGGAGGTCTTGGAAATCTGCCCACCGGCTCGTCCCAAACGACAATGGGAAAAATTTTGGAGGCAACTACACAAATACGAATGGATACTGCACAAAGATTTGAAAGCTCTTGTTGGAGTCGGGACAGTGTACCACAAGCACTAAGCTTGTGTACAGTATACTGATGGATATAGAGACAAAGCAAACTATACCCCGACGGAGTAACCGAGGGAACGGAGTTCAGGAGGTGGTCGGGCTCCGTGGTTGGTAACTCAGATAACGGACATTCTAAAACTTCAGGATCGATTGTTTGTAAACCTAGCTAGGAGAGAAATTTACCCTTAAGGAAAAAGGAGTAGAGAAAAGTCTGAGAAGACTTTTGTGGTGGCTTCCGAAAAAGAGATATACGGTCACGTGCGTCGCGTGACGGTTTTAATAGCTCAACAGCTCTCGATCATTTTAGTTTTGGATCTAATTTTCCGATCCACGACGCAAGGACCCCAGTTACAGGCTTCAAATGTCATTTATGTCTTGAAGGGGTAGATCTGACAGGTATGCTCAAGCATATTTACAGCGAATGCAGCTGTCGGAAAAGGTGGACCTTTTTTCACTATATATATAGGTTTTTAAGAGAACACTTTTTATAAAACGTTTTCATGAACTTGTGGGGATGTATACTTATCGAGTCCCTCGTTAAGTTAATTACATTCAGTTTTGGCAATCCGCGATAAAGTATCCATTCTTTAACGCACTTCACTGGCTTTCGCATCAAACTGGCATTTGGGTCAGCAACAACATTTCGAACACCTTCAATGCCACCACAATTGGTCGAATCAACTCCAGTTTTGTAAGAAGATAAAACTAGGATCTCATTTACCCTAAAAAGTTTAAAGAGGGTAATAGCAAGTCAGTGCGGGATGCAGCACGCGCTTTCAATTTGTCCCGCAGCACTCTTCAACGGAGGAGGAAAGGTTCAGGAATCACGTCGAAGCAGCCGCAAACTAAACAAATTAACAAAAACCTGAAGATGAAAGTTTGGTTTAATGAATTTTCTCCAAGGAGTCTCGCGGTCTCGCCCGGAAGTCAATGCTGTTCGCAGAATGGAAGAATATTTGCTCGCGTCGCATTGAACAGAAGTGAATTTAAAAGTTGATACCAATTGCGTTTCCAGATTTGTGGAATGACATCCAAATCTCGACACAAAGTACTCGAGACCTTTTGATTATCGACGGGCAAAGTGACATGACCCAAAGGTACTAAAAGGTTGGTTTGATAATGTGCATAACACGATGCTTAATATGGGATCGAGTCAAGCGATGTGTACAATGTGGACGAGACAGGCTTTTCGATGGGTTTGAATATGACAAAGAAAGTTGTGTCAGTGTCTGAAATACGGGGGAAACGACAATCAATTCAGAACGGAAATTGAGAGTGGGTGACAGCAATTGAGCGTATCAATGCTACGGGTCTGTTTTTGCACCCATTTATCACCTTTAGAGGTAAGCAAATCTGCGAGTCTTGATATGCTGAGCTTGAGGAAGACTGGTACTTGGGAGTTAGTGCGAATGGTTGGGCATCCAATGAAATTGCTATCCGGTGGCTCGAACAGGTTTTCATCCCTCAGACAGAGTCTATGACGAAAGGCACAATAGACTTTGATACTTGACGGACATGGTAGTCATTTGACACCAGAGTTTGACGTAATCTGCAACGAACGTCAAAAAATTGCTCTGTACATGCCGCTTCACACATCTCATTTGTTGCAACCTCTTGATCTTTGCTGTTTTGGGCAGTCAAAGACAAAATATCACCAGTTTGCCGGAGAAGGAAGTAGGGTTGATGTGCTCGCGGGTGGCAGTGTGCGCATCAATGAAGATGACTTAATTGGACAATACAAACTTGCTCGGGTAGAAGCTTTCACTGCTTGAAATGTTAGGAGCAGCTTCGAAACTGCCGGTTTAGTACCATTAAATCCTCAGCGGGTATTATCGAAGATCAACATCGAGGTAAGAAACGAGATGTCTCCAGAAAGTCATCTGACGCCACGTAGATCTTCTAGTCTTGCTGATGATTCGGGTACGCCTTCAAAACACACCTATTTGCCGAACTGACCACGTTCAGCCCACTTAGACCGAGTAGCAGCTTCCAACAAGGCATCGAAAAGAGCACTGGCGTCAAATTTAGGTTGATGGCGAATGCGCGGCACGAGTGAGCTGACAAGGGTGGCCCGTGTTGTAAAATCGAGGCGACCGAGATGATAAATTGTAGGTTCAATCTCGGGCCAATAATGGGCGATCACTTTAGTCGGAACATAGAGTAACAACCAAACAAAAGCGGCCCACCCGTAACCGACAAGACGTGCCGGCCAACTGCACATCAAGATGCTGGCGTAAAGGCATTTGTAAACCCAGGCGACAGGTTCAATAAGGAAACGAAAGGACCCATTGACACTAGGCTGAGATGGCATACCCGCGCCATGTTCAAGGACACGAGTGATACGCAGAATCTGAGACACAAGTTTATCTAACCCGTCAATGCGGGTCCGCGTAGTAGCGACTTTTCGAGGGTAGAAGTGACGGTACACTCTTCGGGGAAGCTGGGCCCCGAGCCGAAGAGTCGCGCGGAACATGAAGACAAACAGCATCATGAAAAACGAGTTATCGAAGAGCGAAGACAAGGTGGAATAGCCTCGTGTGGTACACATCATCAAGAAAACTTGATACCACGTCGCAAAAGGATCAATCCATTCATAAAACCGGAGCAACAGCAACACGTTCGACAAAATAAAATCAAATATAGTGTTGTGGCGGAAAACAAGGGGAAAAGCGTCGTCAAAGGTGGAATAAGCGCCATGATTATATGGGAAAGTGGACGGTTCCAAGGGCCCCACTGGGGGCGGAATGGCGGCCAACTGATAGTCCGGAATTGTGGGGGGAAGGCCTCGTAGGGCACCCCCACGTGCTTAAGAATCCTCGCGACGAGTTTGAACAAAACCCAAAAGAGGGTAGAGCGGTACAATCGGTAAAAAGCAACGGTAAGAGTCGAAGCGGCACCGGCGACATACCAAAGGAAGCGGCCCGCTTGAGTCCAGCCATACCACGGAGCGTGGTTGTAGACGACCTCCATGAGCCTCGCTTCCTCACATTATAAATTACTAGAAAATCGTCCTGGGGATGAGGCTGGTCCGTTGAAAGCCTTTTTTGACAAACTTTTAAACTACGCGCTTTCGCAGGGTCATTCATATACGATAATGGCCAAACAATTCGGCGATGTCCTCGTCACTCATGCCAGGCAGAACAATAAAAGAAATAGATCCAAAAAGCGTATAACCGACGCTAGTGACCTGTCTAACAAGGAATTCAACGAACGCAATTCCAGCTTTCTGGGGAATGTTAATCCCTTTTTGGAAAATTCCGTGGACTCAGAAGATAAAATTTCACAGCCACATGAAAAACGCGAATCCACTTGTGCAATTTGTGGGACAATAGGGCATCGTAGACAGACATGTCAAAATAAAGCTCAATATTTATTTTTATGTTTTAGCGTATGTTTAGCGTTTATATTCGAAGTCAAAGATATTATATTTTTACAAAATGCAGACGGTGACCCAAATGCCAGTTTGGTGCGAAAGGGAGTGAAGTACGTTATAGTTAAACTACGGACTTTTGTAAAAGCATGATTATGAGAATCATTACGATCAGACCCCGGGTTCGAACCCTGAAGACAACAAAAACTGGATGTGCGGTACACAACTGGAAAATCAGGAAGTTCAGGATTTCTATAGAATATATAGTTTTCGCCCACGGCTAAGGTAAGCGGCATCGTTCAATACATGTGTGTTACTTAAAAAAAAAAAAAAACTACGAGAATTTCAAAATATTAAAATAAAATCACGTCACAGATCTCCACCCCCTCCTCCAATGAGTTACGCTCTTTACGACCTCGAGGACGAAACTCGAAATCTCCTAAACATCGAAAATCCTCTTGGCAGCCCCACACCCAACGACTTGTCGAGGTATTAGTAAAGACCATATTTTGTGAAGGACATAAGTAGCATGGGGCATTGTTGAGAATAACTGTTATAATAACTGATTTAAGTAGTAATTATCGGTATAGTTATACTTTTCGTGATGTAAGTAGAAAGTGGTAATTATATATAATTATACCTAAATACTACTACCTTTACTGGCATCACTTTGAGCGTTCAAATCCCACAGTAAGATTACCCAACAAAGCAGATTTTTGAACGTATGTATATACTTGAAAAAGGTCATCATCCACTTCATGTTCTTGATTATCCAAGGGGGCATATTCTGGCGCTCCCCCACGTCCACCCCATGTGGTGTTTCGTCATGACAAAGTCGCTCTCCTCGTCAAATATTGCTGCCGCCGCGTCGGAAATACGGCCTCCATGTCTGCGAATCGTCAAATCATAAATTGTTATCGGGAGTACACGATTGCGTTTCTTCGTTATCGTGTCATTAACTCTCGAGAATAACGACTCAGCGGGGGCAAACAGGGCCGAAGTCGCCAGAAAGTCCCTCGCTACGAGAGTGGCTATTGAGAATCTAAATTTTTCGAGGATGTTAAAATTCTTTGATCGAATCCGTATCATCCAACATATTTTCAGCAAGATAAATTGATGACTTGTCACCCCGATTTTCAAACTCGCACCTCCGACGCGCGAATCTACCCCCACTTTTCCAGATTCATTCTTTGTGGGTTGTCTTGCATTTTCTGCGTCGGCTTCAACTGTGACGCCGAATTTCAGCACATATCAATCGAAGACGCCCCGAACGTGCCTCCTTATGGTAGGGACCGTCGTATGCGGAAAGCCCATTTCTGTCAACAACTCGAGCGTTACTCGGGGGCCAAGAACGGACGCTAAACACAGATTATCGATCGGCTCAATATCACAAAGGACACAATCGTCCGCATCACTTAAAGGATAGTACCGGAGTTACTTGAGCCTGACTTGTTTCCACCCTCTTGCAAGCAATGCATTATTGAGCGCTGTATCACTGCTCCTGGGAGCCTGAATCCCCCCAAAAGATGAAAGTCATGAGGAATATTACAACCTATAATCCTCTCTCTGTTCGATTGGAGCATAATGGTAGATTCTCGAAGCTTTCGAGTACTTTGCAAACCAAAAGCAGGTATTCCCAATTTTCTTCGGTGAACGAGATGTTGTTCACCTTAAAGTGCTCCTGTCAACTTTACCGAGTAGCCCTGGGATTACGTTTCCAAATTCTAGAAATCGATGAAGCAGAAGCTGGAAAGCCACCTGGTACTGTTACTCTTACTTAAGCTTTCGGGGGCCCGCTTTGGTTTTTCCCGTCGACGGCAACGATAGACACAAATGTGTCGTCAGGTACGTGTGAAAATTTGACTCCATGACCCAAATTTTGATCAGCTAGCCCAATACTTTTAATTTCTTCGAAAATGGCGTCTTAGGCAGGATTTATCATCTATTTTTGACACTTTTTTTCATCAAGCTGCGCAGGCGTCGTTGGTCTGAAAAAGCTCCATCTCAAAGAAGGCAAGGTGGCTAGGCTGAATATAAGCCCAGCACACCGCACATCTGCAACTGCTTCGAGCTCTGTTGACAAACAGTCTCTCCCAGATTTGTCGACTAAATTGTTGTTGTAGCCGGCAGTGTCTCTGGTGAGATTGATACGGTCTTTATTTCAATATTTTTCAAGAACAGCCCTGAGAAGGTCAATAAGCACATCGGCCGTACGTGAAGTGGTCGTCATACTCTCAATACCAATGATAAGTGTTTGAAGCTCGAATATCTCATCATAATAGTGCACTGTAACAGCGAACAGCTCTAAATTGTTACTGGTTCTCCATTAATCGATAAAAGAGCGAAATGGCTCTTGTTATTTGCGAGAAAATCACCGAAGGATCTACACACTTTGAAGCAGTAGCCAAAAAGAAGATCTCTCAACGTGATTCGAGAAACCGAGGGTACGTCACTTTAGATTTACAAGAAGCCATCTCACAAAAGGAGCGTCACAAAAGAGGACTGTGGATTAGCGGATACCACAACATCCAACAACAACTTTGGTAATGATTGAGATCGAACCTGGCAATCTTGAGCCGCTTGTTAGTAAGCATTGGGCTTTCGAAACACAAACCGGTTTTAGCGACTTCAGGCAGATCCGATTTATCCCTGCCGAGACAGCGAGAATGCACCATGCTCGACTCGATATATAGTCCCCGCAAACTTCAAGGGCCGAAAGGACTTCAGGACTCATTGCAGACAATGCACGAGAATATTGTCTCCTGGAGTATTTGGAAACGTTTGTCGTATTGATTGGCCAGGTACACTAGACCACACTTGAATATGGAAGCTGCCCCTTCATCAGGATCACCGTGTTTTCAAGGGGCGCTCACCTCCAAAGCGCGATAGTTTTGTGTGAGAAATTGCTCTTCGAGATAGAAAGAACCCGGTTCACGAGTCATGATAGGCAGAGCATAACATTTCGCCACCTTGGGGCCAGCAAAATTAAGTAGATCCCTCCCTTTCAATACATTCTGCATATAGCGGGTTAATTACAGCGTATTTTACTTAATTACAAGTATATCCTTATTACTGATGGTCGCGATATAATTAGTAACTAACTTGTAGTAGTTACTACAGGTAGTAACTATTCAATTACTATAGTAAATACTAATTTAATTTTTTGAAGTGTGAGATAACGGATCATGGGACTTGTGTCTTCTTCCAATTGAGATAGAACAATGTCTCAACTGGCAAGACCTGGTTGTATTGCTATCACTTAGAGTAGATGCGCTTGTCTTACTTTCTTATCTCCATTCAGACGGAAGTACTGAGAAATACATTCGTTGTCTTCCAATGATCGTCCATCGATGTGATCACCCACGAGGTGCCAGGTCCCATTGCTCGCATGGACCAATCACAATTTTCAATGTAGGTGGGGGTAAGTGACAGATCGGGCAAGTGTTGGGGGCTGCCTTTATCACGAAACTCACAGACTGTAGAAAGTTCAAAGCTCAAACACTTCTCTTCAAAATGTCTTGCGAGAAGCGCTTCAATTTATCAAAGTCAATAGGAGAGACAATCCAGTGGTGTGTCTTGTGACCCAATCTTTCTGCTAATTCAACATCTGCTTGGAAGGACTCATTTCCAACATTTTACTGTTTCCGATACCTTCAGCTGTCTGTTCTTCCTACCAAGAGCGCAAGATCTAAATCCTGGGGGAATTAGTCAGGCATCAAATTGCCCACGAAATTGGAGTCGATGTTGGCACCATTGAATCATGAGTACGTGAATATGCGCAACCTCAATTGGTACGTGGAGACTGTTCGCCGAGTTTATTGCTCGAGAAGAAAGGATGCGGAATCGGGAATCGTGCTTCAATCACTTCTGGGATGCAAGTTGAGGAAGTTCTTGGAGCATACTTGGGTCAGAACGGACTGATACGACTTGCAGAAGCGGGAGGGTAAGGAGGAGAGAGTAAGGCTTGGGAAATTCGAGCTCTTTCGCTACTCAGTGCCTTCTTCAAGAATGATATAGATATTTCTATAGAAGTATAATTCGTAGCTTCAGATGAGAGCCCCTATAATACAATTGATTCTTCAAAGATAAAAA